>SJYX01006753.1:205606-216795 GCA_006410675.1 Oreotragus oreotragus | reverse complement strand
TAGATTTTTTTCTTTTTTTTTTTTTTTTTTTTGCATGTGAATATTCAGTTGTCCCAGCACCATTGTAGCTAAAACTATCTTTGTTCCATTGTGCTGTCTTAGCTCCTTTGCAAAGATCAGTTGGCTATTTATATGGGATCTCTCTCTGTCTGTTATATTCCATTGATCTACTCACCATTTTTTCAGTAATGCCTCACTTGCAGTGAGCTGTGTCAGCCCTCAACTTTTTTCTTTAGCTTCAATATGATGTTGTCTATTATGAGTCTTTTGTCTGTCCATATAAGCCTTAGAATTAGTTCCTTGATATACATAAAATTAGGTTGGAATTGCATTAAATCTGCAAATCAGATTGATAAGACTGACCTCTTGACACAACTGATTTTTTTCTTATTCATAAACATGTCTATAGTTATTTTAAAAATTTGTTTCATCAGAATTTTGTAGTCTTCCCCATTTAGATCTTGTACATATTTTGTTTGATCTACTGATTTTGAGCAAGAAAGTAAGTTTATCAGAGGTCTGCTTTAAGAACATTAATTGCTCTAAGAAAGGGAAAATTAGAAGTTGTGAGGCTGGTTGAGATGCAAGATAATAAAGATGTGGACTTTGTTAGCTGTAGTGAGAGTGACATAAGGAAAGAATGACAGGTAAAACTGATATTGCACAGTGGAATTTGTTATTGCTTATACATGACTAAAAAAGACTAGTAATAAAGGACAATGTTCTAATTTTTCCTTATCATCTCATTCACTCCTCCAAAGTATCAATGAAGTTAAGGCTTTTATCTTCATTTATAGATTAGAAAACAGCACAGCAGATAACCCAAGGTTCATATGTGTGACATAGTCACGATGGAGTTTGTTAGAATCTAACTGCTAGAGTACACATCACTCTGATATGGTTCACAGGCTGTGAAGTGAACTTCAGTTCCTGGAAATATTTTGGTTCTGTTGACATAAATAGGGTACACAGAGGAAAGGTTAAACATCATTTGGGAAGGAATTTTGAAAATTAAGTTTGGATAATTTGTTTTCCCTTACTGAAAGTGTGTACATGTGTGTCTGTGTCTGTTTTGTAAGTCTAGTGATTATAAATACTGTTGGAAAAAGTAAAATTCAAAATCTCTGAATGTTTAAATGAAAATCTCCATGAAGTTCTTCAACTATAATGTCATAAAGTACTTGGTTCATTATTTTCTTCTTTACAATAAAGCTTTTTATAAGAAATTCCATCCTCCCATAAATTGGTAATGTCTTCTACCACTTTAAGTTGCATATGCTGTAGCATTAAAATCTTGTAGAAAAAAAAACAGTAATGTGGNCGACTGTTAGCGACCCCATGGACTGCAGCCCACCAGGCTACTCCATCCATTGGATTTTCCAGGCAAGAGTACTGGGGTGGGGTGCCATTGCCTTCCCCGTTCTGGGATGTATTATTTTACCATTTTTAAGGGACTTTACAATGAGAACTATATTATTACCAATACAACTGATGAATATTGATGAACTATATGAATCAATTATTTATGAAGTTCTGTGTTACTTCCAGCATTACTTTGTTCACAACTAGAGTTGAAAATTGTCAGTGTCCAGATTTTTACCTTTCGCCTCTTTCCTTCTTGAGTTATACTATTTTATAGGAGTGATTTTTACATTAATCATGTTTTACTAATTATTGCTTTCCACACTCTGGCAAGGACTTCTGTTGCCTATCAAATATTCATTCTATCTTTTTTCCTTAAAAACTGAACTTCGCTGCCTCACATACAGGGTCCTCATTACCATCTTTCTAAATTCCATATATATGTGTTAGTATACTGTATTGATGTTTTTCTTTCTGGCTTACTTCCTCTGTATAATTGGCTCCAGTTTCATCTACCTCATTAGAACTGATTCAAATGTATTCTTTTTAATGGCTGAGTAATACTCCATTGTGTATATGTACCACATCATGTAAAAAATGAATCACTAGTCTAGGTTCGATACAGAATGCTTGGGGCTGGTGCACTGGGAGGACCCAAAGTATGATGATATAGGGAGGGTAGTGGGAGGGAGGTTCAGGGTTGGGAACTCATGTACACCTGTGGCGGATTCATGTCAATGTAGGGCAAAACCAATACAGTATTGTAAAGTAAAAAAATAAAATTAAAAATAAAAATTAAAAATAAATAAAAACTGAACTTTGATTTTGTTGGGGTAGCACAGCATCTAGTTAAAAGACAAACAAAGAACTGAACAAAACAACGACAAAACCCTATGCATCCAAGCTTCTCTTGAAGATAAAGTGTACGCATGATGCAGTCTCGTTCAAATACTTTGTCTGAGAGTACTAGTAGGAACTCGCTATGAGCTTCTTAAGGAGGGTTCAGACTCAGTAAAAACATGCCCTAAACTATATTTTTCTATTTCCTTCTTATTTCTATACAAAACTCAGATAAGTTGGCTGGGATTGAGTAAACAACTTATTTTATTTACTTTGAAAATTATTTTTAGAATTTAATACACCTATTTTCATTCTACATTCTAATTCAATTTAATGATAGCTCCAGAATTCATACTTCTCTTAGACTACAATCATCTGTTTCCTGTTTAATACACCAGGATTAAGCATGAAGTATATTCTATATATCCCATGTGACAGAATAAGATGAACGCTTAGATGGATTTTTAAATACTTTACATTAAAAAGCTATAATGACAACAATGAGGATCTCACTGCTAATCTTGAGATATTCTTTTGCATAGAAAATATGTTCTGTTTTAGTTGCTTTGTAATTATATTTGGTTCATAATGAAAGTCTACAGAGATGAGGATAAATAATGATAATAATATTAGTAATACTAATAATAACAACATAAGCCACCACCACCAATTATAGTAATAACTATAGTTTACTGTGTGCCTGATACATGTGAATGCTATGGTGAACACATTTAAGCTCTCATATCATTTAATTCTTACACCAGCTGCTATAAAGTAGTCATCTTTATTTTTACATTTAATTAGAAGGCAGAGACACAAATCTGCTAAACCATTAAAGATTATACAACTAGGAAATGGTAAAGCCAGAATTTAGTCAAAATTCTTTCTGACTTCAAAATTTGCTAAAGGTATGAATCTCTGTGCTTTTCTCCTACTGTTTCCATTTCCTTTGATAAGAGAATATTCTTCCATTCATCAAAAATAATGTCAAATTTTCTCTATATAGTCTAAAACAAAGAGAATTTAGCAAAAGAATCTTAACTTTCATTCATTCCTATAGCATTTTGCCAGTAGGTACTAGGTCTAGGTCTAACTGAGGGCCATAGATCAGAGGGAAGACTTTTGGTTCCTCCTCTCAATATCAGTGTGCTCAACAATAGACGGTAAAGCCTCTGTCTACAATGTGGGAGACCCGAGTTTGATTCCTGGGTAGGGAAGATCCACTGGAGAAGGAAATGGCAATCCACTCCAGTACTATTGCCTGGAAAATCCCATGGACAGAGGAGCCTGGTAGGTTACAGTCCATGGTGTCACAAAGAGTCGGATACGACTGAGCGACTTCACTTTCTTTCTTTTCAGTAATAATATTTATCACCTCAAGAAGTAGAGGGGACTGTGTACAATGTGAGTTCAACATATTTAAAATAAAATTGTCATGCAATATTTCATTTGAACTGTAGTATTTTCATATCTGAAATTTACCAAGTCACTGGTTGTTCATCCTGTTATCACCTCATCTTCTTATAGACTTTCTGATCAATAGTTAAAGAGAATTGACCCTATATTGGTAGTACATTCCCTCAACAGATATGCATTTCATATAAATTAAATAATGTAATAATAAGGAAGAGTATGCACACTTTATTCAGGAATACCGATATGATTATCTTTCTAATTGGAGTCTGGTTTGCATTAGTTCCAACTTGATTTATTATGAGACATCAGGCATACTATGACTTACTTTCCTGAACTTCAGAGAAAACTAAGAGATCTGGTGTAATCAACAATAGTGAAATTAAGTTTCTTAAACATATAGTGTGATTACCAAAAACATGCATAATCACAGCTGCTGTAATAAAGAATCAAAATCATGAAACTCTGAACTGTTTTCTCTATGGTTTTATCACTTTGTTTTCTACCTAAATCCAAACAATAAGAAGTTGCTTTTCATAAATGCTACTTTTGCAGAATTTCATGATCAGCAGTCTAGTGTTCCACATCTGTGTAGAAAAGCCTACCCAGGGAGTTGCTTTAGCTCTAGACGCATGATTAGGCACTGATAGACACATGGCATTTAGTAATACCATTAAAATATTCTGCACTGCACAATGGCAACAGATGTCTTAAGTTCTAACAACTAATCAAAAAGTGTGTCAACCGACATAAAAAACACATCTGGAATCCTAGAAATGGAAGAATTTAGTCATATATCATTCAATATTCTATAAAATTTGTGTTAATTTGTGAAAAACTGTGCTGGATGTTTTTATGTAAATGAGGCCAAACATACATTTCACTCTGTGATCTTCAAAACCATTTTCTATAAAAAACACTTTGTCAGGTTTTGAAGTGCTTCTTCCCGGGCCTGAGATAACTCAAGCTTTCTGAAATAATTCTCTTATTAAAGCAGTATGTTCAAAGTGAGCAATGCAAGTCCACAGGGAACGCTGCTGAGAAAGTAATGGTCTGCTGGTGAGTTGATGGACTGCATTAATGGTCCTGGCCAATCCGGAAACAGGACTGACAGCAGCTCAATTTTTAATATATTTCATATGTAGAACATATTCAGAAAAGAGGCCTGAATATTAGAGCCGTGCATTGGCTAATTAAACTCTTTGCCAATCATGGCATTGTAACCATGAATTACATTCAGGTCATTAGTTTTTAATCATTAGGAATGTTACTATCTATATATTAATAGCAATCATAAAGGCAGATAGATTTACATGGAATATATTCTGTATTTATTTTTACTTACAGTATTAATTTAGGGCTCCAGAAATCCATTTTCTGGGAAAGGGGCAGTATTCTTTTAAGTAATTTTTTTTCAATAATACAAAAAAAATGTGTTAAGTATTTGAAAATTTTTCAAGTGATTCTAAATGTTCTGAAAAAATGTTTACAATGCAATGAAGAAAAGTAAAATACTATATTTCAGTGCAAGTCACTGCTAACTCATTCCCAGTCAGGAGTTTCAGTTTCACAAAATAGGTAAGATTGCAGACCTAATGAATTCTAGTATTTAAAATGATTTATTATTTCTTCATTTTTTAGGCAACTCCACCAGAAAATGTTGCTCAGGCTTATATTGTTTATCCAATAAGTATGTGTATATAAAGATTACTGTTATCTCTCTTTTAATTTTTTTTGTAAATAACAGTGAATATTTAACTATTAAAAATTACTTCTTTGGTGACCGAATTCTATAATACAGCAAATGTAACAAAAAAGCTGTAGTTATTAGCCCACAATTTGCAAGTTACTTTTCATCTTGGGTGATCTTAAGGTATATTTTAAACTACGAACTCAAATTTAACAGTGAATTATTGTAGTGATTTTTATCTTTTGAATTTAAGTGTGACCAAAAAATAAGAAAAAACTTTAAAAAGTTGTCCTTTTTAAGTTGTCCTTAGCAAAGCATAGCAATGAATTATTATGCTTTTGTATTGTGCAGAATTTCCCTTCTCAATGTTATTTAACTTTTACGTAGGTAAATGAGGAACACTTTCTCCCTTCCATGCCATTTTCAGCCTCCATAACCTGCAGCCTGCCAGGCTCCTCTGTCCATGGCATTCTTCGGGCAAGAATACTGGAGTTGGTTACCATTCCCTTCTCCAGGAGATCTTCCCGACCCAGGAATCTGACTTGGATCCCCTGCATTACAGGGAGATTCTTTACTGTCTCAGCCACCAGGGAAGCTTCGGTAGATTAGGAACACTTCCTCCTCAGCATGCCATTTTCAGCTCTACTGTTTTACTCCGCTCCTCCTTCTGGAGCACCTAACCATGAAAATTTTCCAGTTACACCAATAAATGCTAGTAGTACAAATTTTAAAAGGCACAGAAACACAAGTCTTAAACTGACCTCATCTAGAACGTGAAACATAGCTCAGAAAACCAATGTCCATGAAATGTTTCCATTGGATGACAGTTTATTTTTGCTAAAAAATAGTAAATGATTAAACTTTGCCTCCAAATAATGTCTCCAAATAATATAAGAAAAAAAACAATGCTTCTTCAGTGGGAATACATACAGCTAATACCCTAAATGGCCATCTTTTTGGCGTATTTTTAGGAGACAAAAAAAGAGCAAGAAACTGAGAAAAATCTCAAGACTGTTAGTCATGGGAACTTTATAGTCTGCATAATCATAGAAGCCTTAATGATCCCTTGATACTATTAATTCCTCTTGTAATTTTAAAAACTTGTCAAGTCTTGCACTTTACCTTTCTTATAGCAATGACACTGAGTCCAAATGATGCTCAGATTTTTCTCTCATACCGTTAATAAAAAACTATGTCACAAGGGTACTTAATAAAAATGAATGTGAGATTTTACTAGAGATAGGAGACTTGCCAGATCAAAGAATATCCATTTATGAATGTTATAAATGTTTGATAAAATGAATTGTCATGTGATGGCATGTTTATTTCAGAAGTAGAGATGAACAAAATGAGATGTAATTAAAAATAATAAAAACTTCTGCCAGCAGATGGGCAATAGTGGTGGGGGCATGTGGTTAACAGCTGGACTTTATTAAGTATATATTAACCGGAGCACCTCATTGGTGATTCTTCAGTAAAGCTATCTTTTTTTCTTTTATTGCTAGTGTGGAAGGGTCACACGTTTGCACTCACATAGACAGAAAGGATGTATTTTTAAACATCACTTTCTATGTTACAATCTTTCTCACAAACCATCCACTTTTTGGTTAATGGACATCTGTAAACTTGTTGATAAGAATAACTTAGTCACTCTCAGTTTAGCTGTCAGGAAATGTAAAGTTCCAGTTCCTGAGGGGTTGTTTCTACCCTTCTCTGCGTGGCTGTATGGAGATTTCCACTACTTATAGTTCCAAGGAAGGGAAGCTCTCTGGCTGATTCTGTGCTTATCTCTGCTGACTAGTCTGATTCTGAATGTCAAAGCCAACTGCAGACTTCTTTATTCTCTTTCTATTCCTGTTGCAATAGCAACAGTGTTCTCCAAAGCAAATTATGCAACTAAAATGATATTATTCCCATCATACTTGATGATTCAAAGCTTTGTGTAATTGTTGCCAACTAAGTTTTTCATTTTATTTCCAAATCATGCTAGAAAAATGTGGTCATAATTTGAATCAGTATGGTGGAGTTTCCAATACCAAAAGTCAAAAAGATTTAAACAAATCAAAAGATGAATTTATTGGGTCAAATGTGCAAACTGTGAGTTGAGCAGAAGCCTCATTAATGATTGGCTTCAAGGATTTGAACATCTTAAGGACCCCCTTCATCTCTTTTCCAACTCTACTCTATTTATTGTGTCAATTCCATCCTTCTGAAAAGCTTCTCCACGAGGTGAGCGATCTCTTCAATGGTTAGTTATAAAGGTGTGGTGTGCTTATAAACTTGTGTACAGACTCAGTTGAAAACTAATCAGGAAAGCACTTCAGTTTATTTATCTTAGACCATGAACCTGTCTTTTGGCAGGTAGGCAGTTTACAATGAAAGTCATATAACAGTCACATTCTTTGAAGAAACATTTCACAGGGGAAAAGTAGGATGGGGTGTTAAAATAGACAGCAGAATAATGCATACCCTAAGTTCAAGTAATTAATCATTTCATTGTCTCTACTTTTAATAAAATTTATTCATTTCTCCCAATTTCTTTCAGAATCTTTAAATTTTAACAGACTTATTTCTTAGGGTAAGTGCCCCTTTCTTGATTTTTAATGAAATGTCACAAGATTGACTCTTCAATCTTAAGCAAGACTTGCCCTTGCTAACTCCTCCAACATTATCGCTACAGCTACATGAATTGTTTCTCATGTTTCTGAAAACATGCCAACTTCTTTCTTGTCTGAAGTCTTTCAACCATGCCATTTACTCTTCCTGGAATGTATTTCCTCCTGGTTAGCTCCTTATCATCTTTCATTTCTAAGCTAAAATATTATGCCAAAGAGACCAACTCCTACCATCTTAATTATCATCTTTATCTGTTGATTTATTCATTATTCTTCTTTTCCACTGAACAATAAAATCCACAAATACAAGGAACATGCCTCTGATCTACCACTCTGTCCCAAGAGGTTTGTATCAATCCAGGCACATGGCAAGTCCTAAAAAGCCATTTGTCAAAAACCTAATAGTTAATTGTTAAATAATAGAAATAGTTAATAATAATAGTTAATAGTTCAAGTTAACACTTTTCAACTTTTAATTTGCTACAATCCTTCCTCTTTATCACCCCTTTCCTTCTTAGGTTTCTGCAGCAGTTCTCTCTCTGGCTTTGTATTGTTATTCTGGCTTTAACTCCTTAATTTTCCCTCTCTTTCACAAAACATTAGCTTTCTGGCAATCCCTGGTTTCTTCTCCAACTATGCACTCTGACAATTTTGATTATTGTTTATGATTTTAACTATTGCTCATGTGCTTGTGGCTCGCAGATATCTGTTTTTAGCTCTTCTGTCATCAGAATCATTCTCTGTTGACTATTGATTATCTTGCTTGAATATTTTTAAATGGATTTCAGCATTCCCCTACTTTCAACAAACTCATTTTGCCTTCCATCTTACTTAACTAGAGTACCAAGAGGCTGGTCCCCCAAGCCGGAAGCCTAGGAGCTTCATCCAGTACCCTCACTCCATTGTGTCATTTGCCAGTTATGCCTGAGGTCATATATTCTGAACCAATATTCATTAAGTTGTATTAATTTTAATTAACCATTCCATATAATAATGTAATTTTTAATTGTTAGTTCTAAAGCATATCCTTTCTTCTGTTACAGTCCCTCATTTTTCTCCTTTTCTCATAGTATTGCCCATGATGATCAATAGTGTGTACTGCCACCAGAGTGTCTATTCTAATCAGGAATTTGTTTTTCATAGGATTTTCATAGTTCAGTTGTTTGCTCTTGTGTGTAGATTGTTCCTCATTTAAGCTAATAAAATAATTTCCAACCTAATTTCCAGATATTCACAAAGAAACCTGCTGTTAAACCTACACCCCTAGTCATTAGAAATCTCACAAATATTTTAAACTCTTTTACACTTGTGTGGCTTCACTTTTTCTTTTGTGGCCAGTTAATTGGCCAATCTAAAAGTTACCCAGTCCGATACAGTGGGTCACCTTTTCATAAAAGCACTTCCTGACTCTCACTCATCAAAATGACTTAATTGTATCTCCTCTTTACCATTATAGTATTGTATGTATATGTCTATTATTGTATTTTTCATATTATGTCATAATCCTTAATCTGAATTAATGGGTCCTTTGCACTCATGATTAGAGCTTCTCCTGGTGGCTCAGATGGTCAAGAATCTGGTAAAGAACTGATTTGTCTTACACAAAACTTCAAGAGTCTGATATATAATATGGAAGTGGCAGGGGATAGTTTATATTGCACAACAAGACAAATTTAAAATTTCTGTTATTGAAAATCTCTTAAACTTCTCTTCCACCAGGGATATCTTGTCCTCATCCTTTTCGCTTTGCTATGGTGTGTCACTTCTCACTTGCTTATTTACTACTTCTTGCTCATTAGGTTCTCCGAGGAGCTCCAAATTCCTCTTCTTTATTAACCAGAACAAATGAATTCATTCCAGCTTGCATTTTTAAACTTTCCCTCCAAGCCCATGAAGCTGTTTTGTTGTTGTTGTTGATATGTATCTTGCCAGACATCAGTTTAAAACTCTTCCGTGTTATATAGAATAACCTTGGGCAAGTTACTTAAGTTCTCTGTACCTTAGTTTCCTCATCTGTATAAAAAGGATAACAGTAATGACCTTGCTTGTTTATATTAATGATTAAATTATTTAACACACATAAATTTGAATAAACCCTGGCAGAAGCTTCCCAGGTTGTGCTGGTGGTAAAGAATCCACCTGCCAGTGCAGGGGATGCAAGAGATGTGGGTTTGATCCCTGGGTGGGGATCCCCTGGAGTAGGAAGTGGCAGCCCACTCCAGGATTCTTGCCTGGGAAATCCCATGGACAAAGGAGCCTGGTGGGCTACAGTCCAAAGAGTTGGACACAACTGAGTGAGTGGCACACTTTTACTGGCAGAGTTAGAGACTTAATAAATGTCAATAGTCATGATTGTTATTTTTGTGATTTTTAATCCTTCTTGGAAGGCTCTGTGTTTATACAGACATTTTGTTGTTGTTGTTATTGTTTTCTCCTCATCCTTCCCTTTCTTCTCCCCATCACTTTCTCCCTGTTAAATAAAGCTAGAATGGCATCTCACAAAACTCAATTATAGCTAGAATTACCTGGATCATGTAAGAAGAACAAGAAAACAGAAAGCCATGTGTTTTTTCTTTCTTTCTTCTATTATGACTTTGACTTCCACTTTTCTTTAAATATATACTTTATTAATTTTTCCATATGACACATGACATATTGGAGAGGCCCCACTCCAGTACTCTTGCCTGGAGAATCCCGTGGACGGAGGAGCCTGGTGGGCTGCAGTCCATGGGGTCGCCGGGAGTCGGACACGACTGAGCGACTTCACTTTCACTTTTTACTTTCATCCACTGGAGAAGGAAATGACAACCCACTCCAGTGTTCTTGCCTGGAGAATCCCAGGGACGGGGGAGCCTGGTGGGCTGCCATCTATGGGGTCGCACAGAGTCGGACACGACTGAAGCGACTTAGCAGCAGCAGCGGCATGACATATACATTATAATCACTCAAAATGGTTGTCAAGGCTCCCAAATGAATATATTCTAACCACTCATTTCAAGCTTCTAGGAAAGTCTACTTGGTTCATCTTAGGTCAAAGATCTACCCTTACTCCAATTATCTGTGTTTGAGATTAGTAATAACTCTGAATAAAGACAAAATGATTGATCTTTTTTTTTTTCAAGACACTCCTTGTATATACTTGTGCATGTGGCCTTTAGGAAATGCCTCTTGTTTATCTTTTATCCCTAGAATTAAGCACAGTATTGGTCTATAGAATATAATTAGTAAATGTTTATTGAGAGAATCAGATGTTGATTTTGTTTTGTACT
>SJYX01006753.1:145884-202554 GCA_006410675.1 Oreotragus oreotragus | reverse complement strand
ATATATATATATATATATATATATAAACAAATATGCCTTTCTAAATGTTTCTAGATTGTTGGAAACACTTTCCTATTGTTTTTTGTAACTTAGAAACCTATGCCTACCTAAATGATAAAAGTGAAAAATAAACAAATAATTTTGCTTTTCCACATTTTTCTTTTGTAAAATGACTCAGAATTGCCTACGGGAATTATCAAATGTTATGTTGAAAACTGTGTGAAAACCAGAGAACTAGTTAACTTTTGTTTAATAAATTTCAGTTGTAATGTGTATTATACTAATACATAAATTATTTTGCATTACACTAAAACTGCCCATAGGCAAGCACTGTGAGAAGATAAGTAAGTTTGCAAAATAGCTGCATTTGAGTTGTAACAATCTAGAGTCACTGTTCATTCTTACTTCCCTCTTTGTCAGCATCCAAAATTTCCTAGAGTACAAATGAAGAACTTTCTGGAACTGTCCTATACATGACACTTCAATCATAACATACTCTTTTCATCAAAATACATTTTATCAATGCTTCAGTTTCTTCATGCCAAGCTCTCTGCACTCTTTCTTCTTTTGAACATTTTGTTTTTACATTTGATACAAAAAAAGAGATAAAAATGGCCTAATCATAAAGCGATAGACATTCTCGACTCACCGTTCTTTGGGCAAAAAGAAATACAAAGCAATTTCATCCTTTGTTTAGAACACTTGAAAAACTTGTGGCAAATCCATATCATTTAGAGCAATATTTGGTAACATCTTAGTTTTTTCTCTTATTCTTTTTCTTCTTCCATCCCCAGTAGGTGAAAAATTCTTCTTTCACCTCACCCCTTCCACATATGTATTGTTATCACTTCCCTCACTTACTTAGCATTTAACTGGTGATTCTTTTTTTTATTGTTCTGCTTTCTCTCTTCCTCCCTCGGGAGCTTTTTCATAAAAGATTATTCTTTATCTCTTTCTTGCTACAATTGACATCTCTCCTCAGTGACCACATCTTCATCCTCTCTAGTCTGAAGTTTGATGCTAAATTCTACTTTCTAAATTTTAAGTGCTTACTTGACACTTTCAGCCATTATGGGTCTCTAGCAATTCATAATGTCACCCCCAGCATTTATCAGTTTACATTAATACTTTGAATTTTCCTTTAGCTTTACCTCCTAATAATCAGTTGCTAAATTCCATACTTGTAATCTACTAAAGTCTGCATTTTCTCTGTCTCTTCCATTGATACATACAACTATTTTGGTTTTTTTGGCCATACCATACTTTTTTCTCTTAGTGTGAGCTTCCCTTGTGGCTCAGCTGGTAAAGAATCAGCCTGCAATATGGGAGATCTGAGTTCAATTCCTGGGTTGGGAAGATCCCCTGGAGGAGGGAAAGGCTACCCACTCCAGGATTCTGGCCTGGAGAACTCCACGGACTGTATAGTCCATGGGGTTGTAAAGAGTTGGACATGACTGAGCAACTTTCCCTTTCCCATATCATGTGGGGTCTGTTCCCAGATGACCAGGGATTGTAGCAGCATCCCTGCAGTGCAAGTGCATCTCCTTGACCACTGGACTGCCAGGGAAGTTCCATGTATGATACTTTATTAAAGTTATAGTTGATGCCATCTATAATTTTACACTTTCATTCTAACACCTCAGATCACTTTTTAGTGTTTATTTATTTTTAATTTTATTTTACTTTACAATACTGTATTGGTTTTGCTATACATCAACATGAATCCGCCACGGGTGTATACATGTTCCCAATCCTGAACCCCCCTCCCACCTCCCTCCCTATACTATCTCTCTGGGTCATCCCAGTGCACCAGCTCCAAACATCCTGTATCCTGTATCAAATCCAGACTGGCGATTCGTTTCTTATATGATATTATACATGTTTCAATGCCATTCTCCCAAATCATCCCACCCTTGCCCTCTCCCACAGAGTCCAAAAAACTGTTCTATACAGTTCTATACATATACTGTGTCTCTTTTGCTGTCTTGCATACATGGTTATCATTACCATCTTTCTAAATTCCATATATATGTGTTAGTATACTGTATTGGTGTTTTTCTTTCTGGCTTACTTCACTCTGTATAATAGGCTCCAGTTTCATTCACCTCATTAGAACTGATTCAAATGTATTCTAGTGTTATAGACTCATCTCCTCAAGTAAGATTCATCATGCCTCAAGTTTATATTATTAAGCACACTGTGAAAATAGACAAAAAGGGGAGTTAGTTAATGAAAGTGGCTCAGTTATGTCTAACTCTTTGCATCCCCATGGACTGTAGCCCTCCAGGCTCCTCTGCCCATGGAATTTTCCAGGCAAGTATACTGGAGTAGGTTGCCATGCCTGTGGAGTGTAATTGCACATGTTAGCCTGCTAAATTTGCATAATACCCAAATCTTCAGTATATCGTTCACAGTTCCCACACCAATAACTTCTAATCTGTCAAGCTAGCCTATTTATCATCTCAGAAAATACATTCTGAAATTTGTCTTTGCCTATAATATTTATATCATCTAGAATGTGCTCTCCATCTCTGTCCTTTTACATTCTTATTTATTATTTTAAAAATTATTTGAATTGGAACTGGTATTATGAAGTTTATTTTTTAATTGAAGAATAATTGCTTTACAATATTTATGGGTTTTGCCATACAGCAACATGAATCAGCCATAGGTATACACATATCTCCTCCTCTTGAGCCTCCCTACCACCTTCCACCCCATCCCACCCCTGAAGGTTGTCACAGAGCGCCAGACTTGAGCTCCCTGCCTCATACAGCAAATTTCCACTTGCTGTCCACTTTATGTATGGTAAAGTGTATGTTCCAGTGCTGCCCTCCCAATTCGTCCCACCCTCTTGTTTCCCAGCTGTGTCCACGTCTGTTTTCTATGTCTGTGTCTCCATTGCTGCTCTGCAAATAGGCTCATCAGTACCATCCTTCTAGATTCCATATATATTCATTGATATACAATATTTGTGTTTTTCTTTCTGACTTGCTTCCCTCTGTTTAATAGGCTCTTGGTTCATTCGCTTCACTTCAGCTAACTCAAACATGTTCTTTTTTATGGCCGAGTAATAATCCATTGTATATATGTACCACAACCTCTATCCATTCATCTGTCCATGGACATCTAGGTGCTTCCATGTCCTAGCTATTGTAAATAATGCTGCAATGAATATTTGGGTACATGTCTTTTTCAGTTGTGGTTTTCTCAGGACATATGCCCAGTAATGGGATTGTTTGTTCACATGGTATTTTTATTCCATGTCTTTTGAGGGATCTCCATACTGTTCTCCATAGTGGCTGTATCAATTTACATTTTCATCAACAGTGCAAGATGCTTCCTTTTTCTCCACAACCTCTGCTGCATTTATTGTTTGTATATTTTTTGGTGATGCTCATTCTGATTTATGTGAAGTGATACCTCATTGTAGTTTTGATTTGCATTTCTCTAATAATGAGCAATGTTAAAAAATCTTTTCATGTGTTTATTAGTCATCTGTATGTAGTTTTTTGTTTGTTTGTTTTTACACATATTTAGATATAAGTTCACTCTCCCTCTCTCTTGAATTTCAAGAAAACTTAGCTCCACAATCATTTTTCAAGACTTTTTTTTTTACTTTGTTACGTATGTATGTGTATATGCATATATGTAGTGGATGCTGAACTTTGTTCTATGACTACCCATACAATTATTAAAATAAATAATTCTAGTATCAATATATAACTTCATTTGGCTTAGTAAATGTTTCCTAGATAAAAAACCTCTAAAGATATGGGAGGGAGAAGCATGTATTAAACTGATGGGAAGTGTCTGACAACCATATTCCAGTTTCCCCAAATTTCAAAATTTATGTAACACAGTGTTAACACAGTTTGTTTAAAATGCAGTACCTGAAAACCTTAATTATTTTATTCTAGTGTAATGAAACTAAATATTTAGCTTATAACCTCAGATAATTTTTCCATTTTTCAATATTATATAATATAAATTTAATTGGAAACAGTACATGAGACCTACAAAGTATTGGGTTGGCCAAAAAAGTTAGTTTGGGTTTTAGGATTGACATTATAGAAAAGGACTTCTCTCGTAGTTCAGCAATGAAGCATCCACCTGCAATGCAATATCCTTGCCTGGACAGTCCTCATGGACAGAAGACCCTGGCGAGTTACTGTCCATGGAGTCACAAAGAGTGGGATACTACTGAGAGACTAAGCATAGCACAGTTACAGAAAAACACAAAGGGATATTTTGGCCAACCCAATGTTTTCCTAGGTAATATTTATCTGAAAACGTTGTTTCTTGACATTGTGCTTGTGGTTTCCAAGAAACTATAGCTGTAGAATGAAAAAAGAACAATGTTTCTTACATTGCTTGATAGGATCAATGTACTATATGATGAGTTTACATACATTAGTTCATTGATTTTGCAGTGTTGAAATGTAGTTATTTTCTTCATTTTTATATCAAAAGAACCTAAGTGTGAGAGAGATTAACATGTCCAGTATCACACAACTTCCAAAAGCCATGAGTGACATCTCCAAGTCTGTAATTTTCACTACACTATTGTCTTATCTAGAGAAGCCTGCTACTCATTTTGAAGATGAACACCTCGTAGCAGGATGAAAAGACTTTTGTTGATTTGATTGTTATTTCTACTCTTTTACATTGTATTTATATAAAATAATTATGTATTTGAATATTTAAAATAGCAAACAAGATTTCCATTTATTTATGTAGTACTTTGTGGATATTTACACATCAGTGGAAATGAACTGTTATTGATTTCACCTTTAATTCTGCTGTAGTCAGAAAATACACTGTGATTTTAGTCCTTTAAACTGTAAGTGAAATAGGTTTTATAGTCCAGCATATGGTCTATATTGACATACATTTTGTGGGTAATTGAAAATAATGGGTTTTCTGCTGTTTTCAGGTGAATTGTTCTGTGAAAGTTGATTAGATCCTGTTGATAAATGGTATTGTTGAGCTTTTAATATCCTTGCTGATCTGGTTAGCTACTTCATCAACTACTGAGAAAAAGGTGTTGAAGTCTCCAACAGTATTTGTTGATTAGTCAGTTTCTCTTCACACTTCTGTCAGTTCGCTTCATCTATTTTGCACCTTTGTTGTTTGATGCATACATCTTTAGAATTATTATGACTTTCAATGGGCTGGCCTTTTTATCATTATGCAGTATCTCTTATTATCTCTGGCAATTTTCCTTACTCTTAAGCATGCTTCATCGGATAGGAATACGCTGCTTTTGCTTTTCTTAAAATTACACAATATAATAGCTGTTTTCATAGTCACAGAGTATGTAACCATCACCATGCTGTGCTGTGCTGCACTTGGTCACCCCATCATGTCCAGTTCTTTGCAACCCCATGGATGGCAGTCCACAGGCTCCTCTGCCTGTGGGGATTCTCCAGGCAAGAACACTGGAGTGGGTTTGCTATGCCCTCCTCCAGGGAATCTTCCCAACCCGGGGATTGTACCCAGGTCTCCAGCATTGCAGGCAGATTCTTTACATTCTGAGCATGAGGGAAGCCCAAGAATACTGGAGTGGGTAGCCTGTCCCTTCTCCAGAGGGTCTTCCTGACCCAATAATTGAACCAGGATCCCCTGCATTGCAAGCAGATTCTTTACCAGCTGAGCGACCAGGGAAGCCCAACCATTATCATACTTGTAATCAATTAATAATAATAATATCATTATATAATAATGGATTGTGCTATACAAATTACAATGTGTGTGTGTGTGTGCTCAGTCACACGGTTGTGTATAACTCTTTGTGACTCCATGGACTGCAGCCTCCCAGGCTCCTCTCTCCATGGAATTTTCCAGGCAAGAATTTTGGAACAGGTTGCCATTTCCTATTCCTGGGCATTGAACCCTCATCTCTTGCATCTCCTGCACTGGCACGCAGATTTTTTACCAGTGCATCACTTGGGAAACACTAATTATAATAGTAAACTAATTATTACAATGGCACTCCTGTCTTGATGCCAGTATTACTTAGGTGGGGATAGCTGACCCATTTGTACTTGCTGCCACATACCTTGTTGCTGACACTGGAATACTTCACATTCCCTAGATCCTCAAGAGCAACATGGATTACACTCATGAAGATCAGTGGTCCAATGTTTAAATGAATAAGGGAATGAACACTTTACCCATAAGCCTCCCAAACATCAGCCAAGAGATCTAGTTACTCAAACAAAGGGGCTAATAGGTCCAAAAACAGGCTGCTGTGTCTCTTAAATGCAAACCTGGATGCCTCCAAGATGGACTGGGAACACCTAGGAGGAGAGATGGCTGATAGGCCACTGAGACTCCCGGCCCTGTTTCATTGAACCCACCTGAATGGCAGTTGTATGAATTATAGGAAGGAGAAGAAAAGTAAGAATTATAGCTGAAATTACCTCAAAAAAGACTGAGCTTGTTTCTGTGTGTGTTGGGACTGGGGAGCGGGGATGTGTTAGGAAGAGTTTGGTAGAGTTGATGGGAAAAGGCAGTGTCATCAGTTCAGTTCAGTCGCTCAGTCGTGTCAGACCCTTTGCAACCCCATGAATTGCAGCAGGCCAGGCCTCCCTGTTCATCCCCATCTCCCGGAGTTCACTCAGACTCACATCCATCGAGTCCATGATGCCATCCAGCCATCTCATNAGAGAGATTAACATGTCCAGTATCACACAACTTCCAAAAGCCATGAGTGACATCTCCAAGTCTGTAATTTTCACTACACTATTGTCTTATCTAGAGAAGCCTGCTACTGATTTTGAAGATGAACACCTCGTAGCAGGATGAAAAGACTTTTGTTGATTTGATTGTTATTTCTACTCTTTTACATTGTATTTATATAAAATAATTATGTATTTGAATATTTAAAATAGCAAACAAGATTTCCATTTATTTATGTAGTACTTTGTGGATATTTACACATCAGTGGAAATGAACTGTTATTGATTTCACCTTTAATTCTGCTGTAGTCAGAAAATACACTGTGATTTTAGTCCTTTAAACTGTAAGTGAAATAGGTTTTATAGTCCAGCATATGGTCTATATTGACATACATTTTGTGGGTAATTGAAAATAATGGGTTTTCTGCTGTTTTCAGGTGAATTGTTCTGTGAAAGTTGATTAGATCCTGTTGATAAATGGTATTGTTGAGCTTTTAATATCCTTGCTGATCTGGTTAGCTACTTCATCAACTACTGAGAAAAAGGTGTTGAAGTCTCCAACAGTATTTGTTGATTAGTCAGTTTCTCTTCACACTTCTGTCAGTTCGCTTCATCTATTTTGCACCTTTGTTGTTTGATGCATACATCTTTAGAATTATTATGACTTTCAATGGGCTGGCCTTTTTATCATTATGCAGTATCTCTTATTATCTCTGGCAATTTTCCTTACTCTTAAGCATGCTTCATCGGATAGGAATACGCTGCTTTTGCTTTTCTTAAAATTACACAATATAATAGCTGTTTTCATAGTCACAGAGTATGTAACCATCACCATGCTGTGCTGTGCTGCACTTGGTCACCCCATCATGTCCAGTTCTTTGCAACCCCATGGACGGCAGTCCACAGGCTCCTCTGCCTGTGGGGATTCTCCAGGCAAGAACACTGGAGTGGGTTTGCTATGCCCTCCTCCAGGGAATCTTCCCAACCCGGGGATTGTACCCAGGTCTCCAGCATTGCAGGCAGATTCTTTACATTCTGAGCATGAGGGAAGCCCAAGAATACTGGAGTGGGTAGCCTGTCCCTTCTCCAGAGGGTCTTCCTGACCAATAATTGAACCAGGATCCCCTGCATTGCAAGCAGATTCTTTACCAGCTGAGCGACCAGGGAAGCCCAACCATTATCATACTTGTAATCAATTAATAATAATAATATCATTATATAATAATGGATTGTGCTATACAAATTACAATGTGTGTGTGTGTGTGCTCAGTCACACGGTTGTGTATAACTCTTTGTGACTCCATGGACTGCAGCCTCCCAGGCTCCTCTCTCCATGGAATTTTCCAGGCAAGAATTTTGGAACAGGTTGCCATTTCCTATTCCTGGGCATTGAACCCTCATCTCTTGCATCTCCTGCACTGGCACGCAGATTTTTTACCAGTGCATCACTTGGGAAACACTAATTATAATAGTAAACTAATTATTACAATGGCACTCCTGTCTTGATGCCAGTATTACTTAGGTGGGGATAGCTGACCCATTTGTACTTGCTGCCACATACCTTGTTGCTGACACTGGAATACTTCACATTCCCTAGATCCTCAAGAGCAACATGGATTACACTCATGAAGATCAGTGGTCCAATGTTTAAATGAATAAGGGAATGAACACTTTACCCATAAGCCTCCCAAACATCAGCCAAGAGATCTAGTTACTCAAACAAAGGGGCTAATAGGTCCAAAAACAGGCTGCTGTGTCTCTTAAATGCAAACCTGGATGCCTCCAAGATGGACTGGGAACACCTAGGAGGAGAGATGGCTGATAGGCCACTGAGACTCCCGGCCCTGTTTCATTGAACCCACCTGAATGGCAGTTGTATGAATTATAGGAAGGAGAAGAAAAGTAAGAATTATAGCTGAAATTACCTCAAAAAAGACTGAGCTTGTTTCTGTGTGTGTTGGGACTGGGGAGCGGGGATGTGTTAGGAAGAGTTTGGTAGAGTTGATGGGAAAAGGCAGTGTCATCAGTTCAGTTCAGTCGCTCAGTCGTGTCAGACCCTTTGCAACCCCATGAATTGCAGCAGGCCAGGCCTCCCTGTTCATCCCCATCTCCCGGAGTTCACTCAGACTCACATCCATCGAGTCCATGATGCCATCCAGCCATCTCATCCTCGGTCGTCCCATTCTCCTCCTGCCCCCAACCCCTCCCAGCATCAGAGTCTTTTCCAATGAGTCAACTCTTCTTATGAGGTGGCCAAAGTACTGGAGTTTCAGTTTTGGCATCATTCCTTCCAAAGAAATCTCAGGGTTAGCAGAGGGAAATTTAGAGCTCTTTCAAATGGTGGTTTCTATCCGGCCAACTCTGAGTCGTGGGCCTAGTGCTAGGCTGCTGCACTGTACTGGTGCTCGTGGCTCTGAGCAGCAAAAAGCATAATCTTCAGGGTTATAAGGGAAGATACCCATGGTACCCCTGTGGCCCAGAAAAAGAGGTGATTCAAACCCAATTTAAGTCATATCTGGAGTCCTTAAAACAACGACCATTGCCATAGATGAGGTTCTTAACCCTGATAACGCTGGAAGACATTTATAAATATAATCAATATAAAAATAACCCCCCCAAATATATCCAGTGCCTCCCCCCAAAAGGAATTATATAAATTATATAAATATACATAAATATATATATATAATATGTAATATATACACTCTTTAAGTGGCCTAGCCTAGCTTTACCCTAGTGACCATAACACTCCAAGTGTGTATCTGCTTGGAAAGGATCCCCTAGTTCTACCGCTTAGATAACATCTCTCTGGCCAGGAACTCACTTCAGATGACTTCACCATAGACACTGAGACCCCTGCCTCAGTGATGCTCACAGACTGCTTTTTGTAAGACACTAAAATATTGAACATAGAGCACATATTGCTTTTCTTTCTTTGTTATTAGAGATTTTATTATATTTCCTAAACTCAGTTTCCATAACCCATGTTATCTGCCTTGTCAAAACATACTGCTCTACACTCCCATGCCTAAAAGGAAGTCTTGTAAAGGTCACTATTATCTATGCCATTTAAAAAATTAATGGAAATTACTGATTTCCCCAGAAACCAATATGCATCATATGGGCTCACCCTTTGACCCCGTGAGAACTCCTCACTTCCCAGAACCTTCTCCCAGTCCCCTACTCCAGCTTTCCACCACAGCTTCTCGAACTGTGTCTCTGACCATCCACAACCCTCTTTCTCCCAGGTTGCACCTAATATTTACCTGTGCCTTAAGAACTATCGGTTCATACTCTTCAGCACCATAACTGATGAGACTACTGCCCATGCTCAAGGACTACACCAGGATATTATTCTCAGGAAAATAAAACTTATATTTTTAACAACATTTTAGCTTTACTGAGACTTTGTTAGAAACCCCAGACTTTTCAGATCTATTTTCAGATCTATGCCATATAAATGACACACAAATAGGAAACTTGGTTAAGGCCAGTCTACCCTTGTTTTCTTCCTTTTTCCTCTCATAATAAAATGTTGCTAAAGAATATAGAGCAACTTAGGCTACTGTCTGGAAGTCTCTTCTACTATTTGAGCTAAATAACTCAATTATTTGATGTCAAGACATCATGAGTCAATTGGAATATCATTTTATTTTGTCTTGTTTTTGAAACCTTAGCTAGCGACTGGGTCAATTTCTCTTCTTGAGCAGCTGATTAAGCCCATATTTCAACCACTTCCCTTAATGGGCTGTCATTCTTTTGGTCCACTATACATCCACCCTCATAGCCCAATATTCAGGTACCAGGTAGCCAGAGATCCTATTCCCCAGAGCTTGCGAAATTATTCAAATTAGCCAATCTATAGAGAACTCACAAAACATGGGTAACGTAATGCTTCACTTGCCACATATAAGCTGTGTCTAGAGTTCCAATGGAGAAGGCAATGGCACCTCACCCCAGTACTCTTGCCTGGGAAATCCCATGGACAGAGGAGCCTGGTAGGCTACAGTCCATGGGGTCGCTAGGAGTCGGACATGACTGAGTGACTTCACTTTCACTTTTCACTTTCATGCATTGGAGAAGGAAATGGCAACCCACTCCAGTGTTCTTGCCTGGAGAATCCCAGGGACAGAGGAGCCTGGTGGGCTGCGGTCTGTGGGGTTGCACAGAGTCAGACACAACTGACACAACTTAGCAGCACCAGCAGCAGCAGCAGAGTCCCAATGTGCTGCTACACTGGGCCCAGGTACAGCCTACTTTGTGATCCTGTGTGCAGCCTTCTCTTGTTTGAAGCTATCAGTTAACAAAGAGCTCTACCTTTCATCTTTCTGAGTGCCACTGTATTGTGCTCTACCATCAAAAGAAGTCCTTAAATCTTATAAAATAATTATATGTATTTTAAGACTTCTGATATGCTATCAAGTTAAACAATCTTTTATTAAAATAATAAAAGCAAGTTAATAAAAGATAACTTCTGTGAGCATTGAAAAACTCATATTCTTGTTATAAAATTTATACTTTTAGATGTCTTCAGTTAGACTAAATTCCATAGTTTTCATGTTTATTGCATACAGATGATCGATGGTATCTGGGTTAATATAAATATTAGAACATGGACAGGGAAGTTATGTTTCAGAAATCATTCTCTAGTGACTATTCATGGATTATATTTTTCTGTAGTTTTTCACTTTAGTCGTTAAACTATTATATGTAATCTAGAAAAATTATCTAAGTAAAACTGTCACTAGTAATATGACTTAAGTTATGAAAGATTATAAGATTTCATAGATCAAAAGTTAACTCACAAAGATTAATAAAGGAAATCAAATTTGGCATTGAACTTTTCTTATTTATTTGAATAATAAACATAATAGTTAACAAATATGTTATATACTTATATATATAGTTCCACATGAGAACAAAGTAGAATGAGCTACACAGAGATAATATATAAAACTAGAAAATGTGAAACCATAGAATTATATCATTATCCATTTCACTGTCTTAAAAATACAGAAACATGAAAGTGAAAAAAGATGTAAGTTAACACTTCAAATAGGGTTTGGCTCTATTTTTAGAGATGCAGAGAGATGAGAGAAAACATAGCTAACCCAGGGAGAAAGTTTACCCTGTAAACACACACCACAAAGCCACTGCAGAGCCCTGAAAATTATAGGGCTTTGGAGGGGCCCAGTGTTCTGTGTAGGGGAGTTTTAATAGACACCAATGAAACATTCTGGCAGAAAGACAATTCCATTAAAATAGTGGCTAAGGAGCCCTCTACTTACAGTAACATTTTATTCTTAAACTCCTGTCTTTCGGAGTTAGGCAGATGCTTCTTTGTTTATATTTGACAATAATAAGGCAATATTGAAGTACAAAGATGTTGATTTTAACATATACACTATGTTACTTTCTTTTAGGCAACTAAAAAAATATATCTGATCACCATAGAAAGCATTTAAAATAAAGTTGGATACTTTAGAAGGAAGGTTTAATAGAAGTAAACACAAAGAAAGCATGACTTATTGCAGCTGCATATGGATTTCAATCCTCTAGGTTATGTGCAAAACAGTTACCTTCATGTCAATACAGTTTATTCTATTACATCAGTAAGGAGTAATCTTTTTCTTGGAAAAGTCTTTTTCTCTCTTGCTGCATATGCCAAACATTTCTCAGTATTGCCTGCCTTTGAGTAAATGGATCTTATTTATAGAAAAATGATCCAAATGAGAAGTAAGCAGACTATAGCCCTCACATCATCCTAGATATTGCCTGCTGACTGTTTTTGTAGATAAAGTTTTTTTGGAACACAGTCACACCCACAGTCATGCCCATTCATTTATGAATTGTCTATAACTGCTTTCACACTACAACAACAGAGTTAAGCAGATGCTACAGGAACTATATGGTCTGCAGTGACTTTAGCATTCAGGCTTGGTTGTCCCATGGCATGTGGGAAGCTGGTGCCCTGACCGCGGTTGAACCTGCATCCACAGCACTGGAAAGCAGATTCTTAACCACTGGACCACCAAGGAAGTCCTAAAACAAAGGTTTTGAAAGCAGTGTCAGGGAATGGGCTGCAGAGTGTATCATCAGCTATTGTACAAGTCTCAGATTGGTTGGCATCAAGGTAAAGTTTCAAGCATCACCAATCTTGTGGTTTTAACTAAATTCTACGTGCTTATGGTCAGCAGCCTTCATCTGGTGGGAACCTGCTTCTTGCTTCCTATAAAAATGATAGGAATTTGTGCCAGACCTTTTTGGGAATTCAGTGACTCTGCTATATGCCTGGTTTATAGTCTAAATCATTACAAGTTTCCTGATCCAACAGCTATTCTTTGTTTCTGCATCTTCAGATTTTCTAATCATTACCTTTTGAGTCAGCCTTTTGAGGCACAGGGGTGGTCTGGGAGACCAAAGCAAAAGCCTTTTACTTCGAAGGACAGGGACACAGAGGCTTGTATGCAGTCTCAGTCCCCTCTTTTCTTTGATACTCCTCAATCTTCAGAGGAACANTGGGTGGTCTGGGAGACCAAAGCAAAAGCCTTTTACTTCGAAGGACAGGGACACAGAGGCTTGTATGCAGTCTCAGTCCCCCCTTTTCTTTGATACTCCTCAATATTCAGAGGAACAGATGTTGGACAAGAAAGGGAATAACATTTTGGATAAAGAGGTTGATCATAAACTCAGCAGAGGAACTGTTTTAGAGGAACTTCGTTTCATATCTTCAAAATGAAGTACAATATTAATAGCTGGCACACATAGGTACTCATTAGATATCTAGTGAATGCTGAATGAATGCAGCAGTAAAATTGCTTTTATATGAAATATACAACTCTTTTCTCAAACCAGAGGTAGCTTTCAGAAAAAAGAATGAGATTTAGCATCGCTTTCATATACTTAAGTTAAAATGTTTTAAAATAGTCAATGAGGGCTATAATTACCTATGTTTTAAATTGACATTCCACTGGCATACTAACATAGTGGTTATATTCTTTACTTTTACAGGTGTGTTATTTCTGGCTTTTCTTCCTAGGTGAATTTCCTGATATTTTATGCCATTTCCACATTTTTTTTTTTTTTTGGTATTTAGCTATGAACATGTAAGGGGCTTCCCAGGTGGCACTAGTGGTAAAGGACCTGCCTACCTGTGCAGGAGACCTATGAGACTTGGATTTGATCCCTGGGTTGAGAAGATCTCCTGGAAGAGGACACGGCAACCCATTCCAGTATTCTTGCCTGGAGAACCTCATGGACAGAGGAGCTTGGTGGACTACAATTCATGGAGTCACAAAGAGTCAGATACGACTGAAGAGACTTATCACACACACACGCACGTGAACATGTAGTGAAGCTGACAAGAGTTTTTCTAAGCTATGTTCCTAGAAGTGATATTTCTGTTTTATAGGATTTGGACACTTTCAGTTTTACTTGATATTGCCAAAGTGGTCTCCAAAGTGATTGTGCTCACTTATATTTCTACTAGTAGATAAGGAGAGTGGCAGTTTTATTTTTGATAAATTTCAAGGTATGAATGGGATCTTCTTATTGTTTAACTTGCATTTCCTCATTTATAAGTAAGATCAAATGACTTTCCATCTTTGTAGTTCTAGTTCTGTCATTTCAGCATATTACTTTGCTACATTTAAAAAAAAAAAAAAACCTGTATACTTATTGACATCATTTATCCCTTTTCCAGTGTTGCATTATTACAAACACTGCTCTGGTGAAAACTGTGGAGATAAGTTGTGAATTATTGTTTAACTTGCATTTCCTCATTTATAAGTAAGATCAAATGACTTTCCATCTTTGTAGTTCTAGTTCTTTCATTTCAGCATATTACTTTGCTACATTTAAAAAAAAAAACCTGTATACTTATTAACATCATTTATCCCTTTTCCAGTGTTGCATTATTACAAACACTGCTCTGGTGAAAAATGTGGAGATAAGTTGTTAACTGTACTCTCACTATACAAATATTTGCTATGACTAGCAGAACTTTCTACCTCAACTTTGCTACTGAATCAAGAACATGCACCCCAGTGCAGCCATATCTCAGTTGTCTATTCAACAGAATCAGGATCATGCCTTAAGGTTGTTGTTTGAACCTATTGTGAATTAACTTACTCATCTTCTTTGCACTGCCTTTGAAGCTCTTTCCTTCTTCCTGGTCCTCAGCATTACCGTGTCAGTCTCCTGAATTTCTTCACACTTTCTCTCCCTTTGAATTGTCAAAAACATTCTCCTTCCTTATAATATTACTGATGAAGAAAATCTATAAAACCACTTGTGTCTATAGTTACATATCAGGCTTTTCTTCCTGTTCCTAGGTATGAAATATAGGAAGACTAATCCCTACTGTGCTTTGCTAGATAGCCTCACTTTCCTAAGACTTTGTCTTCTAAAGTCTCCATTTTATTCCTCATAATCAAACTTTCACTTTTTCCTGGTTTATCCCCCTCAGTGTACAACTATAATTTATCAAGCTTCCTCTGGCACCCACATTCTCTAGATAATACCCTTTTATTCTACTTCTCTTTATAGCAACCCTCTTTGAAGCAATGATCAGTTCTCTTTTTGTCTATATCCTCAGCTTTCATTCTTTCTTTTTCTTAATAGTTGAACAGAAGTTTACCTGGCTGCCATTACTAATAGTTATCAAATCACCATAATCTCTCAGTCTTCATCTCACATGACTTTTCAGCAACAATTAATTTACTTGCATCTACCTTTAAATTTTTCACCTTTTGACCCTAAATTATGTTTCTACCTCCTAGCTTATGTTTTCATCATTTCTGTAACCTTTTCTTCTTCTCTTCCATATCTCTAAAATATCAGATGCCTCAAGGCTCATTCTTGGCCATTTCTTCTTTCTATCTCCATACTCTTCCTACAGAACCTCAAGCAGTTTCATTACTTAGGAACCATCTATCTATCTTTGACTACCAAGTGTGCTTCTCTAGCCTTAACTTTTTTTCTTTATCTCAAGTCTCTGCATGCAAGTGACTATGTGATGTTAACATTTGGCTATGTAACACGCATGTCACATTGTCCAAAGTAGAACTCCCCAGCCCTCCACATACCACCTTTGTCTGCTTTTCTTCCCTATCTCAGTGAATGGCACCATCATTCACTCAGTGTGTTTGGTTAAAAGCCTAGAAGTCACTATCACACTCTTTTCTTCATGCCACTGCTGCTGCTGCTAAGTCGCTTCAGTCGTGTCCGACTCTGTGTGACCCCAGAGACGGCAGCCTACCAGGCTCCCACGTTCCTGGGATTCTCCAGGCAAGAACACTGGAGTGGGTTGCCATTTCCTTCTCCAATGCATGAAAATGAAAAGTGAAAATGAAGTTGCTCAGTCATGTCCGACTCCTCGCGACCCCATGGACTGCAGCCCACCAGGCTCCTCGGTCCATGGGATTAGCCAGGCAAGAGTACTGGAGTGGGGTGCCATTGCCTTCTCCGTTCTTTTCTTCATATACTATGCCAAAACCACCATTTGTTTAACTCTTTATTTTCCAGTCAATGAGATAAGTACTTTGTCTGTCTCTACAGGTCTGAGACCAGTACCAAACTCAAGTTCAGCTGCTTGCCACCTGAAAGGCCAATAATCCAGATACAAGTATTGGTGGAAAAAGAAAAGCTCTTTATTTAAGATATCAGCAATCTGGGAAGATAGTAAACTAATATCTTAATACAGTCTTCAAGTTGCCAGTTAGGAAAGTGAAAGTGAAGTCGCTCAGTCATGTCCGACTCTTTGTGATCCCGTGGACTGTAGCCTACCGGGCTCCTCCGTCCATGGGGTTCTCCTGGCAAGAATACTGGAGTGGGTTACCATTTCCTTCAACAGGGGGTTCTTCCCGACGCAGGGATCGAACCCGGGTCTCCCGCATTGGAGATAGATGCTTTAACCTCTGAGCCACCAGGGCTTTTTGTTCTTTGTTTTTAAAATGTGTTTTTGTTTATTTGTTTTTGGCTCCCTTAGGCCTTAGTTGCAGTACACAGGCTATTCCGATCTTTGTTGTGGCGGGCGGGATCTTTCATTGCAGTGTATGGGCTTTTCTCTGGTTGTAGCATTCAGGCTTAGTTGTCCCATGGCATGTGGGAAGCTGGTGCCCTGACCGCGGTTGAACCTGCATCCACAGCACTGGAAAGCAGATTTTTAACCACTGGACCACCAAGGAAGTCCTAAAACAAAGGTTTTGAAAGCAGTGTCAGGGAATGGGCTGCAGAGTGTATCATCAGCTATTGTACAAGTCTCAGATTGGCTGGCGTCAAGGTAAAGTTTCAAGCATCACCAATCTTGTGGTTTTAACTAAATTCTACGTGCTTATGGTGAGCAGCCTTCATCTGATGGGAACCTGCTTCTTGCTTCCTATAAAAATGATAGGAACTTGTGCCAGACCTTTTTGGGAATTCAATGACTCTGGTATATGCCTGGTTTATAGTCTAAATCACAAGTTTCCTGATCCAACAGCTATTCTTTGTTTCTGCATCTTCAAATTTTCTAACCATTACCTTTTGAATCAGCCTTTTGAGGCACATGGGTGGTCTGGGAGACCAAAGCAAAAGCCTTTTACTTCGAAGGACAGGGACACAGAGGCTTGTATGCAGTCTCAGTCCCCCCTTTTCTTTGATACTCCTCAATATTCAGAGGAACAGATGTTGGACAAGAAAGGGAATAACATTTTGGATAAAGAGGTTGATCATAAACTCAGCAGAGGAACTGTTTTAGAGGAACTTCGTTTCTTATCTTCAAAATGAAGTATAATATTAATAGCTGGCACACATAGGTACTCATTAGATATCTAGTGAATGCTGAATGAATGCAGCAGTAAAATTGCTTTTATATGAAATATACAACTCTTTTCTCAAACCAGAGGTAGCTTTCAGAAAAAAGAATGAGATTTAGCATCGCTTTCATATACTTAAGTTAAAATGTTTTAAAATAGTCAATGAGGGCTATAATTACCTATGTTTTAAATTGACATTCCACTGGCATGCTAACATAGTGGTTATATTCTTTACTTTTACAGGTGTGTTATTTCTGGCTTTTCTTCCTAGGTGAATTTCCTGATATTTTATGCCATTTCCACATCTTTCAATCTAAATGTATAATTTAGGAAAAATTAGCCATTTGTAAAAAAATTATATTCCCTAGAGATATTCAAGGGTATCTAGGAAAAAAAAAAAAAGGCACACACAATTATCCAAGATGGATTTATAGTACTTCTGACAGCACAGGTTAAACAAATAGTTAACAAATTCAAAACAGAGCAATTCCAATCCTTCATTAGAACTTTTCAGTTCTATGTGTATCTGGTGATGAGGCATATAGTAGCAGTTAATTATTTTGATTTGAACTAAGCAAAAGTAAGGACTAAAAGGACACCACAATTTATTATGTGAAAAGCATAGTTTGATGGGTCACAAAATCTTTCAAATATTGACATTTGAGCATTTTGCCTAGAATATGGCACCACAGTGTAGTGGATATCTGTTATTTTTATCTTCCTGGCATTCTTCTCTTTGCATCCTTTTCTCTAAGAGGAGCAACCCCTTCTCTTACCTGGTAGAGCCTATAATCACCTGGCTTCCCTTCATCAGTTTCATGGTGCATATGAAATTAAAGATCCAATTCCCTTTTAAATTATTGATATGAATCTTGGGGAGGGATACTATGCGCTTTCCTCTGACACTGCAAGGTATAAGAATAATCCAAATTCTATCTGATGATGGCAAGGAGGCAAACTTCTTGGGTATGAAGCCATCATAAAATAAAATTGAGCAGAGAGAGGGCATATTTGATTATACTGCATTCCTAGATTCAGCTATGCCTAAACAATCCCTTGATTTTTGTGTGTCTGAACCAATATTCTAGTATTTATTGACTTTTTGTCTCATAACCAGAACTGCCACTGCAAACACAAGTACTGATATGGTTTCTAAGTAAATATTTATATAATTGTTTTATTTTTTTAAATAGTTTGTGTTTAAAACCTATTAAAATAATTTTCATGATACTCAAGTATTACTAGAAACAGAAAATATTACTATTCAGAGCATTTGGGTTATACTTGAAATGACAAATGTGTTGAAAAATTTTAACTAACTGTACCTGATTTAAGTATAATTCTGACATTGCTGATGCTGACTTGCTACCTAGGAACTGTAGAATTATATAATTGATTAGATTATTGAATGCATATGATTTTATTTACTTTTCTGTCCCTGATGCTTTTAGTCTTCCTTGTGGCTAACTTTCACTAAGATAATTGTTTTTCTTATTCTTTATACTCTCTTTAGGTTATGTCATCCACATATATGATTTCACCCCTGACAAATATGGTGATGACTCCTAAATTTGCATCTCTCTGATTTTCAGGTTTCTGTATTCAAATGCTATAAGCTAGATATATTTTGTTGCAAAATAAGGTATAATTTTTTCCATTATTTCTTATTCTCATGTGAAATCATAATTAATATCTGGGTAAATATCAGAAGAGAGGAAATATGGGAAAGTAGCAGCTTTAAAACATATTAGTGTGCAAAACAATGCAGCTAAATGCAACTCAGAAGACGTTGATCACGTAAATTAACTCATTCTCCCCTGGATCCCTTGCTGATCTGTTTAATGCAGAATAATTAAATCTAACATTAAATGAACAGACCTTGGACGGCATTCCCAACTTATTTCCCACCTTCTTTCTTCAGTGTTCTTCTAGTCCTGAAATTAATGGCCACTGTACTCAAATTCTGCTAGTCATCGTAGATTTGTCCCTTTTTCCAAGGCTTGACAGATGATAAAAATTATCCTTCCTATATTTTGCCTGAAAATTGCAGCAAACTTCATTGGTCAAATAGTACTTTCTTACTGACATCTTTTACAGAGATCTTTTTGGAATAGTTTACAGAACCCCTATTGTGTGCTTCCCCATCTACGTATTTGGTATCATTGCACTTGTTTTTCAGTCGCTCAGTCGTGTCCAACCCTTTGTGACCTCATGGACTGCAGCACACCAGGATTCCATGTCCTACACCATGTCCCAGAGCTTGCTCAAACTCATGTCCATTGAGTTGGTGATGTAACCCAACCATCTCATCCACTGTTGTCCACTTCTTTTCTTACCTTCGATTTTTCCCAGCATCAGGGTCTTTTCTAATGAGTCAGTTCTTCATATCAGGTGGCCAAAGTATTGGAGTTTCATCTTTAGCATCAGTCCTTTCAACGAATATTCAGGATTTATTTCCTTTAGGATAGACTGACTTGATCTCCTTGCAGTCCAAGGCGGGGAAGGCAATGGCACCCCACCCCAGTACTCTTGCCTGGAAAATCCAATGGACGGAGTAGCCTGGTGGGCTGCAGTCCATGGGGTCGCTAACAGTTGGACAGACTGAGCGACTTCACTTTCACTTTTCTCTTTCATGCATTGGAGAAGGAAATGGCAACCCACTCCAGTATTCTTGCCTGGAGAATCCCAGGGATGGGGGAGCCTGGTGGGCTGCCGTCTATGGGGTCACACAGAGTCGGACACGACTGAAGTGACTTAGCAGCAGCAGCAGCAGCAGTCCAAGGGACTCTCAAGAGTCTTCTCCAACACCACATTTCAAAAGCATCAATTCTTTGGTGTTCAGCCTTCTTTACGATCCAACTCTTCCATCCACACAAGACTACTGGAAAAACCATAGCTTTGACTAGACAAACCTTTGTCAACAAAGTAATGCCTCTGCTTTTTAATACACTGTCTAGGTTTGTGATAGGTTTTCTTTCAAGAAGCAAGCATCTTTTAATTTCATGGCTGCAGTCACCATCTGCAGTAATTTTGAACCCCAAGAAAATAAAGTCTGTCACTGTTTCCATTATTTCTCCATCAATTTGCCATGAAGTGATGGAACTGGATGTCATGCTCTTTGTTTTTTGAATGTTAAGTTTTAAGTGAGCTTTTTTACTCTTCTCTTCATCAAGAGGCTCTTTAGTTCTTGTTTGCTTTCTGTCATAAGGAGGTGTCATCTGAATATCTGAGGTTATGATATTTCTCTCAGCAATCTTGATTCCTTCCAACTTGTACTTCATCCAGCCTGGCATTTCACATAATGGTAAATAAGAAGTTAAATAAGCAGGGTGACAATATACAGCCTTGACAAACTCCTTTCCCAGATTGGAACCAGTCTATTTCTCCATGTCTTGTTTTAACTAATGGTTCTAACCTGCATACAGGTTTCTCAGGAGACAGGTAAGGTGGTCCGGTATTCCCATCTCTTGAAGAATTTTCCAGTTTGTGATCCACACAGTCAAAGACTTTAGTATAGTCAGTGAAGCAGAATTAGATGTCTTTTTTTCTGGAATTCTTGTTTTTTTCTATGATCCAATGGATATGGCAATTTGATCTCTGGTTCCTCTGCCTTTTCTAAATCCAGCTTGAACATCTGGGAGTTCTCAGTTCACATACTATTGAAGCTTCCTTTGGAGAATTTTGAGCATTGCTTTGCTAGTGTGTGAAATGAGTGCAATTATGCAATAGTTTAAACAATCCTTGGCATTGCCTTCCTTTGAGATTGAAATGAAAACTGACCTTTTCCAGTCCTGTTGCCACTGCTGAGTTTTCCCAATTTGCTGCCATATTGCATGCAACACTTTCACAGCTTCATCCTTTAGGATTTGACATAATTCAGCTGGAATTCCATCACCTCCACTAGTTTTCTTCATAGTCATGCTACGAAGTCACGTAGTCATGTCCTAAGGCCCACTTGACTTAGCACTCCAGGATGTCTGGCTCTAGGTGAATGATCACACCATCATGATTATCTGGGTCATTAAAATCTCTTTTGCATTGTTCTTCTGTATATTCTTGCCGCCTCTTCATAATATCTTCAGCTTCTGTTAGGTCCATATTTTTTCTGTCCTTTATGTGCCCATCTGTGCATGAAATGTTCCCTTGGTATCTCTAATGTTCTTGAAGAGATTTCTAATCTTTTCCATTCTATTGTTTTCCTCTTTTCTTTGTATTATTCACTTAGCAAGGCTTTCTTATCTCTCCTTGCTATTGTTTGNTATTTTTTCTGTCCTTTATGTGCCCATCTGTGCATGAAATGTTCCCTTGGTATCTCTAATGTTCTTGAAGAGATTTCTAATCTTTTTCATTTTATTGTTTTCCTCTTTTCTTTGTATTATTCACTTAGCAAGGCTTTCTTATCTCTCCTTGCTATTGTTTGGAACCCTGCATTCAGATGGTTATATCTTTCCATGTTTCCCTTTGTCTTTCACATCTCTTCTTTTCTCAGCTCTTCATAAGGCCTCCTCAGATAACCATCTTGCCTTTGTGATTTCTTTTTCTTGGGAATGGTCTTGATCACTGCCTCCAGTACAGTGTTATGAACCTCTGTCCATAGTTCCTCAGGCACTCTATCAGATCTAATCCCTTTAATCTATTTATCACTGCCACTATATAATTGTAAGAAATTTGATTTAGGTTATAACAGAATGGCCTATTGGTTTTCTTTATTTTCTTAAATTGAAGTCTGAATTTTGCAATAGGGAGTTCATGATCTGAGCCACAGCCATCATTCATTTAGCAAATATCAGTACTTTTATTTTGTTTGTCTATTCTTCTAGCCAAGGCTCAATTTACTTTATTATTATCACAGTATGGAGGAGGTAGGGAAATCTTGAGTCTTTTTAAAATATGTAGAATAGCATTTACCAGGTTTTATTTCAATTTTTATTTAAAGATATGGCTATCTGTCATCTGACCAAAGGAAAATCTAGAGAAGTGAAAGTAAAAGTCACTCAATTATATTTGACTCTTTGGGACCCCATGGACTATAGATTCCATGGGATTCTCCAGGCCAGAATACTGGAGTGTAGCCTTTCCCTTCTCCAGGGGATCTTCCCAACCTGAGCATTGAACCCACATCTCCTGCATTGCAAGCAGATTATTTACCATCTGAGCATAAGGGAAGCCTGAAAAATCTAGAGGACTTTTCTAAATTATCAGCTTCTCTTTGAATTCCAGCATTATATTGAGGGTTAAAGAGTTTGCTTCTTTATTGCCAGCCGTTTAAACTAGATTCTTCACCCAGTGGCTATGTGACTTTGTTCCTCTGGTTCTGTGCCTTTGTATTGTTAATGTTTAATCCTCTAAATTATGATATCTGAATAAACATCTATAATGGTTTATTTTGAGTATTATTGAATTTCACATTTCAGAACTGAGTACAAATTGAGACATTCCTTTGATGGAAATTTCCTCCCCAAGACTGTCTCCTTGTCATCATTTTACTGTCTTCTGAAATGTTACACCTTTTTTAGACTATAATAACAAAATAGCTGCCAACACTCTCTGCCTTAAAGTTCTGAGCACATCACTTTGTCTTCTTACCCTGTTTGTTTCCCTGCAAGTATTAATCATTAACTGGAATTTTATTTTCTATTTGTGTATTTTTTTATTTCCTCTCTTACTACTAAAATATAATTTCCTATAATCAGACTTTGTTTTATGCACCATGACATTTTATTCCTGGAATAAAGAACACAGTGTGGAAGATAGGACTACCACAGTTTTCTTTTTTTTTTTTTCCAAAGAAATACTAAAGCACAAAATTATTAGTTTCTTTCTCTATAGTTCACTAAGATGTTACATTTGTCATTATTAATCATTAAAGTTATCTGTGTCTTCCCCAATTTCAACTATATTTTTGAGGTCATTGTTTTCCCATTTAATATGAACGTGATATAAACATAATAATTTGCTGTATCATTTCCTTTTCCTTGAGTCTATCTGAAACTTTCATTGAGTTAGACAAGCTGTGGTCCTTGTAATCAGTTTGATTAGTTTTCTGTGACTGTGGTTTTCATTCTGTCTGCCCTCTGAAGGATAAAGATAAGAGGCTTATGGAAGCTTCCTGATGGGAGAGACTGGTGGAAACTGGATCTTGTTCTAATGGGTGGAACTATGCTCCATAAATATTTAATACAATTTTCTGTTGATGGGCGGGGCTGTATTCCCTCCTTGTTATTTGACCTGAGACTAAACTATGTTGGAGGTAATGAAGATAATGGTGACCTCCATCAAAAGGTCCCAGGCACGCACTGTCACGCTGTGTCCCCAACCCTGCAGCAGGCCACCAACAACCCACATTTCCACTGGAGATTCCTGGACACTCACAGACAAGTCTAGTGGAGGTGAAAGAATTCCAGCTGAGCTATTTCAAATCCTGAAAGATGATGCTGTGAAAGTGCTGTGCTCAATATGCCAGCAAATTTGGANCCCCAACCCTGCAGCAGGCCACCAACAACCCACATTTCCACTGGAGATTCCTGGACACTCACAGACAAGTCTAGTGGAGGTGAAAGAATTCCAGCTGAGCTATTTCAAATCCTGAAAGATGATGCTGTGAAAGTGCTGTGCTCAATATGCCAGCAAATTTGGAAATCTCAGCAGTGGTCACAGACGGGAAAAGATCAGTTTTCATTCCAATTCCAAAGAAATATAATGCCAAAGAATATTCAAACTACCACACAATTGCACTCATCTCACAAGCTAGGAAAGTAATGCACAAAATTCTCCAAGCCAGGCTTCAGCAGTACATGAACCGTGAACTTCCAGATGTTCAAGCTCATTTTAGAAAAGGTAGAGGAACCAGAGATCAGATTGCCAACATCCACTGGATCATCAAAAAGGCAAGAGAGTTCCAGAAAAACATCTACTACTGCTTTATTGACTATGCCAAAGCCTTTGACTTTGTGGATCACAACAAACTGTGGAGAATATTTAAATGGATGGGAATACCAGACCACATTACCTGCCTCCTGAGAAATCTATATGCAGGTCAAGAGTGTAGAGGAACCAGAGATCAGATTGCCAACATCCACTGGATCATCAAAAAGGCAAGAGAGTTCCAGAAAAACATCTACTACTGCTTTATTGACTATGCCAAAGCCTTTGACTTTGTGGATCACAACAAACTGTGGAGAATATTTAAATGGATGGGAATACCAGACCACATTACCTGCCTCCTGAGAAATCTATATGCAGGTCAAGAGGCAACAGTTAGAACTGTACATGAACAACAGACTGGTTCCAAATTGGGAAAGGAGTACTTCAATGCTGTATATTGTCTCCCTGCTTATTTAACTTATATGCAGAGTAAATCATGCAAAATGTTGAGCTGGATTAAACACAAGCTGGAATCAAGATTTCTGGGAGAAATATCAATAACCTCAGATACACAGATGACACAACCCTTATGGCAGAAATCAAAGAACTGAAGATGAAAGTGAAAGAGGAGAGTGAAAAAGTTGGCTTAAAGCTCAACATTCAGGAAACAAGGATCATGGCAGCTGCTCCATCACTTCGTGGAAATAGATGGGGAAACAGTGGAAACAGCGAGAGACTATTTTGGGGAGTCCAAGACCACCACAGATGGTGACTGCAGCCATGAAATTAAAAGATGCTTGTTCCTTGGAAGAAAAGCTATGACCAACCTAGACAGTGTATTAAAAAGCAGAGACATTACTTAAACAACAAAGGTCTTTTTGTCTTCTAGTGGTTTTTCTAGTAGTCATGTGTGGAGAAAATGTGAAGAAATCACTTCCTCATTAGCTGTAAGAAGCTAGACTGCAGAGAATGTGAAATAATTGCTTCCTCATTAGTTGTAAGAGTACATTTGCACTGAGACTCCTGTTCTCTGTTAGATTCAGCCCCTAAGTTTAGTCTTATGGAGGGAAAGAAAAAAGAAGAATCATCAACATCACTTCATAAATGACACTGATGAATAATGACAATTAAAAATATAGCAAAGGATTGTATAATGACTGTGGCATGACATCCATAGTCCATTCATTTCCCAGTGAAAGGAGATTCTGTATAGAGGCTAGAAATGACCAGGCTACTTTCAAATTACTGGTTATCCACTATAAAGGTGAAGAACTCAGAAAAGGTAGTCACAACTACACTGTAGTTTATACTGCATGGACATTCTCATTCATCTGTCACTATGACTGTCACCATGCTTCCATTTCTCAAACCTCAGGGGAGCTTGAGGTATGCTGCTGCTGCTGCTGCTAAGTCACTTCAGTTGTGTCCAACTCTGTTTGACCCCATAGATGGCAGCTCTCCAGGCTCCCCCGTCCCTGGGATTCTCCAGGCAAGAACACTGGAGTGGGCTGCCATTTCCTTCAGTGCATGAAAGTGAAAAGTGAAAGGGAAGTCGTTCAGTCATGTCCAACTCTTAGTGACCCCGTGGACGGCAGCCCACCATGCTCCTCCATCCATGGGATTCTCCAGGCAAGAGTACTGGACTGGGGTGCCATTGCCTTATCCGAGCTTGATGTATAGATGTTGGCAAATCAACAAGCACACCAAGAGGAATATTCTGCTCAAGTTCTTGGTACTTGTCAAACTTGTGTGCTTTGATTACTGTCAGGATTCATGAATCAATCTTAAAATCTACCGGCTATTAAATCTGTCTTACCTTGTGATTTTTTGTTTGTCTTTGGGTTCATTTATTTTCTAACTGATATAAAAAATATATATAGATGTGTGCATTTTAGCATTTGAGGAGAAAAGAATGAAGATGCTGATGGTATTTGGAATGGACTTTTTCCATATTGGAATTTCACTCTATCACTAATATATTTAATGTTTTCTTGGTATTTACCAAGAGTCAAGGTTTTAAAAAGTGACGTTCTGCAAATATATATATATATACATATATTACGCTTTATTTCATATATGTACATGTGTATATAATTTGCAATGAAGCTTTCTTGAAAAAGAAGTACATTTGAGTATATAAAGTTGGTTAAGGGCATAAATTCCAGAATTATATTGCCTGTGTAAAAATTCTTTGCTCTAAAGCTTACTGGTTACATGACTATCAGCAGGTCTCATTCTTTTCAACTGTAAAGTGATCATAATATTGGTACATAAATAATAATGTTCTTGAAGTACTAAAACGTGTTACAAGCTGAGAATAGAGGATTTACATACAATGAAAATTTTGGTGTTATATAATTATTTTTCAGATTTGAATTAGAGATAAGTAATACAGTTATTATTTAAGAAAAAATAAAAGCAAATCAAAACACGCATAAGAGAAAATTAAATCACCAACTTAATATGAAAAATAGATGGATGGTTTAGTAAGTTTTATTTTTTATTCAAATTAGAAGACAAAATGAGCATAGGATGCTAAAACTACTTATGGAGTAAGCATCTTTATGCAATTGAAATAATTAAAAAAATATTCCATTCTATTTAAAATAATTTTTCCACAGAGAAAAACTTAATATCTACACATGCCCATATTTCTATTTTTTTGCAGTTTGGAAGTTTCTCTAAAGTAAATATGCTGCTGCTAAGTCAATTCAGACTTAAACTGAGGAAAGTAGGGAAAACTGCTAGACCATTCAGGTATGACCTAAATCAAATCCCTTATGATTATACAGTGGAAGTGAGAAATAGATTTAAGGGCCTAGATCTGATAGACAGAGTTCCTGATGAACTATGGAATGAGGTTCGTTACATTGTACAGGAGATAGGGATCAAGACCATCCCCATGGAAAAGAAATGCAAAAAAGCAAAATGGCTGTCTGGAGAAGCCTTACAAATAGCACTGAAAAGAAGAGAGGCAAAAAGCAAAGGAGGAAAGAAAAGATATAAGCATCTGAATGCAGAGTTCCAAAGAATAGCAAGAAGAGATAAGAAAGCCTTCTTCAGCAATCAATGCAGAGATAGAGGAAAACAACAGAATGGGAAAGACTAGAGATCTCTTCAAGAAAATTAGAGATACCAAGGGAACATTTCATGCAAAGATGGGCTCGATAAAGGATAGAAATGGTATGGACCTAACAGAAGCAGAAGATATTAAGAAGAGGTGGCAAGAATACACAGAAGAACTGTACAGAAAAGATCTTCCCGACCCAGATAATCATGAGGATGTGATCACTAATCTAGAGCCAGACATCTTGGAATGTGAAGTCAAGTGGGCCTTAGAAAGCATCACTAAGAACAAAGCTAGTGGAGGTGATGGAATTCCCGTTGAGCTGTTTCAAATCCTGGAAGATGATGCTGTGAAAGTGCTGCACTCAATATGCCAGCAAATTTGGAAAACTCAGCAGTGGCCACAGGACTGGAAAAGGTCAGTTTTCATTCCAATTCCAAAGAAAGGCAATGCCAAAGAATGCTCAAACTACCGCACAATTGCACTCATCTCACACGCTAGTAAAGTAATGCTCAAAATTCTCCAAGCCAGGCTTCAGCAATATGTGAACCGTGAACTCCCTGATGTTCAAGCTGGTTTTAGAACAGGCAGAGGAACCAGAGATCAAATTGCCAACATCCGCTGGATCATGGAAAAAGCAAGAGAGTTCCAGAAAAACATCTATTTCTGCTTTATTGACTATGCCAAAGCCTTTGACTGTGTGGATCACAATAAACTGTGGAAAATTCTGAAAGAGATGGGAATACCAGACCACCTAACCTGCCTCTTGAGAAATCTGTATGCAGGTCAGGAAGCAACAGTTAGAACTGGACATGGAACAACAGACTGGTTCCAAATAGGAAAAGGAGTACGTCAAGGCTGTATATTGTCTCCCTGCTTATTTAACTTATATGCAGAGTACATCATGAGAAACGCTGGACTGGAAGAAACACAAGCTGGAATCAAGATTGCCGGGAGAAATATCAATAACCTCAGATATGCTGATGACACCACCCTTATGGCAGAAAGTGAGGAGGAGCTAAAAAGCCTCTTGATGAAAGTGAAGGAGGAGAGCGAAAAAGTTGGCTTAAAGCTCAACATTCAGAAAACGAAGATCATGGCATCCGGTCCCATCACTTCATGGGAAATAGATGGGGAAACAGTGGAAACAGTGTCAGACTTTATTTTTTTGGGCTCCAAAATCACTGCAGATGGTGACTGCAGCCATGAAATTAAAAGACGCTTACTCCTTGGAAGAAAAGTTATGACCAACCTGGATAGTATATTCAAAAGCAGAGACATTACTTTGCCGACTAAGGTCCGCCTAGTCAAGGCTATGGTTTTTCCTGTGGTCATGTATGGATGTGAAAGTTGGACTGTGAAGAAAGCTGAGCGCCGAAGAATCGATGCTTTTGAACTGTGGTGTTGGAGAAGACTCTTGAGAGTCCCTTGGACTGCAAGGAGATCCAACCAGTCCATTCTGAAGGAGATCAACCCTGGGATTTCTTTGGAAGGAATGATGCTAAAGCTGAAACTCCAGTACTTTGGCCACCTCATGCGAAGAGTTGACTCATTGGAAAAGACCCTGATGCTGGGAGGGATTGGGGGCAGGAGGAGAAGGGGATGACCGAGGATGAGGTGGCTGGATGGCATCACGGACTCGATGGACGTGAGTCTGAGTGAACTCCGGGAGATGGTGATGGATAGGGAGGCCTGGCGTGCTGCGATTCATGGGGTCGCAAAGAGTCGGACACGACTGAGTGACTGAACTGAACTGAAGTCACTTCAGTCGTGTCCCACTCTGTGCGACCCCATAGATGGCAGCCCACCAGGCTCCCCCGTCCCTGAGATTCTCCAGGCAAGAACACTGGGGTGGGTTGCCATTTCCTTCTCCAATGAATGCATGAAAGTGAAAAGAGAAAGTGAAGTCATTCAGTCGTATCCGACTCTCAGCGACCCCATGGACTGCGGCCTACCAGGCTCCTCCGTCCATGGGATTTTCCAAGCAAAAGTACCAGAGTGGGGTAATACCAATTTTTAAAAATTGATCAAGTAGGACAAAGTATGGCAATTGACCTTAACTCTCTAATATAGTGCCTGGGGCTTCCGTAGTGGCTTAGTGATAAAGAACTCCACCCCCCATGCCTCCACACCCTACCCGCAACGCAGGAGACACAGGAGACATGGGGATTCGGTCCCTGGGTCGGGAAGATCCCCTGGAGGAGGGCATGACAACCGAGTCCAGTATTCTTGCCTGGAGAATCTCATGGACAGAGGAGCCTGGCAGGCTATAGCCCATAGGGTCACAAAGAATTGTAAACAACTGGAGCCACTGAGCAGCACACAATGATTTAAGTAGATCCATCTACAAAGATATGAGGTCAGAGTATAGAGCTGCCTCTCGAGAGAAATCTGGCTTAGAGACGGAGTGGAAGACATTTATGCCTGTAGAAATACCTAGCACATCTGACTGGATTTTAAATATTTTCCTCAGTAGTTTTACTTTGAACAAGGGAGGGGATCCTAGTTTTATGAAGCCTAAAAAATCTTGAGAACTCTTAAAAAAATGAAATAAAAAGATTAAATTATAAATACAACATTGAGTTTTAAAGAATATTTTGAATAAAACAACAAAAATAGAACAAACCTAAATATTTAAAAGCTTCATATTTATAAAGATCATCTTCATATTACCAGAAAAGAATGATTACAATTGATCATGGTTGACTATAGTTTTTTATTATTAAATTAGGAATGCTNACTCTTAAAAAAATGAAATAAAAAGATTAAATTATAAATACAACATTGAGTTTTAAAGAATATTTTGAATAAAACAACAAAAATAGAACAAACCTAAATATTTAAAAGCTTCATATTTATAAAGATCATCTTCATATTACCAGAAAAGAATGATTACAATTGATCATGGTTGACTATAGTTTTTTATTATTAAATTAGGAATGCTTATTCAGTTCACAGTATTTTTATTCAATGAAAGAGAGTCATGAATGTCCTCGTTTAGAGATGGTTTATTAATATCTTCACCAGTATACTTTGTATCTAATTGCCAATAAAAATATTTTTCAGATATGTTCATATATTTCACTCTTCTTCATTAATTAGATTATTAAAATCAAATAGTCTATTTATTTCTTCCTGTTGAAGTATATGCTTTCTTAATAAATCATTATATCTGATATCTGGAAAAGAAATATTAAAAGTATATTATCTTTCATCCTTTTCACTCATTTCATATTCTATAATATTTCATCAAATTTTTTTAGTTGTTAAATAAATAAATTTTAAAATGACAAAAGAAGGCAACCTATAAAAAAAAGTGATATGAAAATTGACTACAGCATAAAGTTAAATTGGAGTATTAAGCAGTAACCAAAATTCTAGTAATATGTGAGTATAAAACAAATAATAGTCATAAATTGATCTTAACTTTTTAGAATCTAAATTCAAAAGGTTACTCATTTAGCAAGGTTTATAAAGAAGAACCATTCACTTTTGATCCACTGTATATTTGTTTGGGTTAGAAGAGTAATACCCAATGTAATCAATTATTTAATGTTAAAACTTCTTTTCATTTTGTAAATGTTGCTGAAATAAAAATTAATAAAGCTTAGATCAAAAAGTAACGCTGCAATGAAATATTTAACCAGTGAGCAAATTTCATGTAGAAAGTCTAAGAAAACACAAGAATGTGTGATTTTTTAACCCTGAAAAAGCAAGTATTGAAAATATTACCCTCATTAAATCCTGAAATGTACCTTCACTTCCAATCAAATAATAAAACACATTATGCAGAACACTTAGTCCTCTTTAGAAATCTTTATAAACAAAGTAAACATTGAAAGATTGATTCTAATATGAACAGGGAAAGTGTTATTTTGAAATGAANATCCTGAAATGTACCTTCACTTCCAATCAAATAATAAAACACATTATGCAGAACACTTAGTCCTCTTTAGAAATCTTTATAAACAAAGTAAACATTAAAAGATTGATTCTAATATGAACAGGGAAAGTGTTATTTTGAAATGAAGCTGAACATGTTGATAATTCCATTAAACACAAATGATATAATTAAATTCAGAAAATTATGAAGGTTGGATGGCTCAGGGGAGTTGTTTTTTTAAATCAGACCTTTCACCTTTAGGTTGCCATTTTGAATCCAAACCAGATAAAAAGAGACTGAAAATTGTTAACACATGAGGTTGCTTGATGACTTCTAAGAAACTGGTTGGTGGTCTCCACTTAATCCCATGGACGGGCATTCCCGTCATTAAGGCCATCAGAGTTTGCAGCGATTTATCTTTTTTCATCCAGGCTTAAAAGAAACAAAGAAATTGCTTGTAAAAAATCTCTCAAGGGCAAGAAAGGAATTGATTTAGATAGATTCAGAAAAAATATCAAAACTTTTTTTTATAAATGATATCTGAACCATAGGAACTCTAAGATTAATACTTCATTTTTTGGTGAATAACCTATCAATTTCCAAGAGGAAAATGATCCTTTGAATTTGTCAGTATTTGGGGACAACAAGAGAAAACAAGAACAATATATATTTGGGCAAAATTATCACAGAATCTCTTGTTTGTATGCATGACTATCTATGAATGGATTCCCACAATGTATATTTAAGATTTCTGAAAACAGTTAACATAGAGTTAAACATACACATTTATCTCTAAGTATAATAAGTTTAAGTCCAAGAGAACTATTTTATAAAGTAGACCTGTATGATAAAAAAAAATAGCATTTGGGGGTCGCAAAGAGTCGGACACGACTGAGCAACTGAACTGAACTGAACTGAAACTAACCTTTGGTTCTATACATGAAAATGTTCCTGAAATTTAGGCATAAAGTGTACTTAAACAAGAATTTAAGTCAACTCAGTTAAGCTCAAACCACAGAATTTGAAAATCTCAGACTGGAAACATCCTTCAATACTTCTTTATGCAACTTCACTTCTTTCTGACCTAATATTTAAATACCTTTAATTTGTGGTCCTTTTTTCCCTCTACTTCAATACATTTATGGGGGGGGAGGTGGGAGGGGGGTTCATGTTTGGGAGTTCGTGTAAAAAAATAAATAAATACAAAAAAATTAAAAAAATTAAAAAAAAAAAAGTACTTAGTCTTTTCCTCAGTGATGTTTCAAAAAGACCCTACCTTTCATGCTTATTCAGTTACTGCCTAAGGTAGTAGCTAACATTTAATAAGCTGTGATAGAAGCCCTGGCTTGCCACCTTCACCAAGTCTCAATGCTTTTAACCATGATGATACACTTACTGTCTTCACATTGCTGAAATGGACAGTGTTTTATGAAGAAAAGGAAGTAATGAAACACATGTTGCAGAAATACCACTCTGAAGTCAATGTAATAGAGTTTTAAGCAACAAGACCTGCATATGTGACAGTTTAGAGACTGCAGGTTGGGCAGGACTGCGAAAGAGTAATTTATGAATCACATGACTGGTTGGGTGTCTCAGTGTCACAGAGGGAGAAGAAGCTAAACTAAGTCTTTGATGTTAGTTCAACATACTGAAAGGAGGTGATGCAATAAGCTAAAATAGGGTCTCTGGAGAAAGTGGAGATTGTCCATCTTGGTGGAGGTTAGTTTTTCTTTCAGACTTTCATTATTTATGCTGGAGGTGAGGCAGCTTTTTTTCAGCTTTATTGAGGACTGATAAAATGGTAACATATTTAGAGTACAGTGTGATTACTTGATCTACATATACATTGTTTCTTCCACTGGCTTCATTAGCATATCCATTAGCTCAAATGCTTGTCTTTCTCTCTCTTATTTATTTTTTTTTTGGTGAGAACATTTATGTTCTATTCTCTTTCTATTATGCAATCAGTGCTATCAACTTAGTCATCATGTTATACTTATACATTATATCCTTAGACATTATTCATCTTATAACTGAAAGTTTACACTATTCTACCAAACTCTGCCTCTTTACCCTAGCCTTTGCCCCTAGCAACTCCTTTTCTACCTTTGAATACTAATATTTCTATGATTTCATTTTTTTTTTTACTTTTGGATTCACATATAAGTGAGGTCTCAGACAGCGGTATTGCATTTTAATAAATTTAAAACTTTAGATAATTGTATTGTGGATTCTGAGGCCCAGGTTTGATCCCTGGATCAGGAATATTCTCTCGAGTAGGAAATAGCAACCCACTCCAGTATTTCTATCCAAAAAATCCCATGGACAGAGGAGCCTGGCTGGCCAAAGTTCAAAGGATCACAGAGTGTTGAACATGACTGAGTGACTGAACATGTGATAAGGATTCTAAGGTGAAATTCCAAGCCAAATTGAACATATTTCTGATGAATATGTAGTTATTTTAAAACATAAGTTTTCTACCTATAAACCAATAATTTATTTAATCCTTTTTAATTATTTTACAAAATGGCCAAGAATTTCCAATGTGCTAATTATGAAGACTGAAGTTTTCTGAAGACCTCAATGGGTCTTTAGAGATCATATGTGAAACTTTAAGAGTCAACATGTGACAAACTAAGAAATTGAAGTGCATAGATAGAGACTTGTCGTCACATACACAACTAGTAAATGAAAAAACTAAAACTCAGACCCAGAAAGGTAAAGTAGATCAGATCTGAGACATTTTATACCAAAAGTTTCATGCCAAGTAAGCCAACGAGACGCTTGAAGTTTTTACACAAAGCCTTATGTCTGTCAAAAGACTCTTATCCTACTTTCTTTTGTAATAAATACCCTTACAAGATCAAAGCATTTTTGATATAATGTAATTGATGGTTTTCTTTGTTGAACAAAAAGCCTGTATCCATAGGGTCAAAGTTCTGCACTTTAAGAAAGCCTACAACCTGGGACATATGTAACTACACTGAGTAGGTCAGGTCCCATGGAAGATGTACTTGATAATAAGCACAATTCTGTCATTGATTTTATTTAAGTAGAATGATGGATTTGAGATATAAAATCATTTGCATGATACATCAAAATATATCATGATTATTACAGGTTAATACATGCAAGAGCAAGTAGCAATCTCCGATAACTGAAATGAGCTTGGTAGGATAATAGGGAGTAGTGAGGAATGTAGCAAATTCAAGAAACCATACCAGGGCTCAGTTTATTTGAGAATATAAACTTAATGTGGCCAGGATATTTGTTTGTTTGTTTTCAAGGTCTGTTGGAAATTCATGGTATTTTAGTTTGTTTTTATGTTATTTGGGATTTGAGGGTAGAAAACATACTGACTTTACATCTTAACAATAAATATACTTTAAAAACTTGATATTTTGTTGACTTTTTCAGTTCAACAAGATAGAACTCTAAATTTCACTTAAGCTGAAGTCCAATTTTCCATCTCCATTGTAACTATATAAAATATTTTGGAGGTGATAGAGATAATAAGAGTGAAAGTAAAATATGCAGATTTTTCTAAATAACAAATCCTATGGAAAATTGTTGAAAATCCGTAAGAATCTACAAAGAAGAAATTTCTGTACTTATTCAGCTCTACTTTAAGAATATATCCAATATACATTATAAACTAGTAAGTTTGAGAAACACTATGTTTATAAATGCTTAATTTCTTTTCACTTGATATACAGTAGCTTGCCAATAGTCGTTCATGTTGATAGAACAGTTACCTAGGGGAAAACATCTTCCTGGAAGAAAAGGAGAGCCTGGGGATAGAAATCAGGAATTTGTGTTTCGACACTGACAGTAAACTGCTGTGTCTTAGATAATTAGAGGTAGATTAAGATCTGCAGTCAGAAGAATAAAACTGAATTATCGCTCAGGAATAGGAGTCAAGTTACTAGGCTGTGCTTGGAAACACAGAAATCATATGGTGAAACAAATGTAGCAAAATGCAAGTGAGCCTGAACCATAGTAGCTTGTGTCAGATTGCACAATGCAGATGAGACACATTGTAGGTTAGAGGTAGGAGGAGGAGAAGGAGAAACTGGGGCTCCATCTCAGAGACTGAAAAAATTTATAGGCAGATCATCAAAAGACAGCAGAGTATCTGGAAGGCTTGAATACCTGGCAGGATACAGTGGTGAATCCCCGACCAAGTCTGGTTCACATTAAGATGTGTGTTTCAGCTTGCACACTTCCATCCTTAGCCAGACAGGACAATCTGGGCCCAAAACAGAGGTTACCACATGGCTATATTTTTATACTTCTCTTAATACTAGGTTCTGAGAAACAGACAAAAATCTACAAATAGAAATCTAGTTCAGAGGCCAGAGACTGTTTTCTGTCTCTCTCCTCTTTTTAGTCCAGTTTATCATCCATATATTTGGTCTCCAAGGACTCTTTAAAAAAGACAGTGCATCTCCTCTTTAGTTATGGTGTTGAGAAAAGATATGATCAGATTCCAGTCTGTTGAACTGTTTCATGTGTCTTGGTTAAGGACCAATAACTGTTTTGAGTGAAATCTTTGATGGAACAATCTGGTTAAAATTATAAAATGCTGTGGCAAATCGAGTTTCACTGTTCTTTGAAAATATTTTCTAAATGTGCACTATGTGTCATGTATCATTATTGGATTCTGATAAAGAATAAATAAATGGTCCTCACCTTCTCAGGTCTCAGTTTCAAGAGACAGATCTATGGACAAATGATTGTAAAGTTTTGATGAAGCATTATTAACGTAGCTATGTGACAAATGCTATGGAAATACTGAAGAACAAGCTGATATTTACCTAAAAATTAGGGAAATGTTCACACTCCAATATAAAAATAATAAACCTTCAAAATCTTCTATACATTTCTCTTTTATTTTCCCACCAACCACATTTATCTAATCATTATTTGATAATGAATGAAACTGAATTTTGTTACGTTAATTTTCTGGGAAGGCCATAATACAGTATCATAAGCTTAGGGGCTTAAAGAACACATACATTTATTTTTATTGTCTCATAGATCTGGAGGCTAGAAATCTGAGATCAAGTTGTCAGCAAGGCCATGCTCCACCTGAAAGCACTAGAGAAAGATCTGTTCCAGACCCCATCCCAGCTGTCAGTAGTCCCTTGGCTTGGGACAGCATAACTCCAGTCTTCACCCAGCACTCTCTCTGTATGCATGATTCTGTGTCCAAATTTTCCCTTTATATCAGTCTTATTGTGGGACTTCCCAAGTGATGCAGTGGTAAAGAATCTGCCTGCCAGTGCAAGAGATGCAAGAGATGGGGTTTGATCCCAGGGTCTGAAAGATCTTCTAGAGAAGGAAATGGCAACCCTCTCTGGTATCCTTGCTTGAAAAGTCCATGGACAGAGGAGCCTGGCATGCTACACTCCATAGTGTCACAAAGAGTTGGACACAACTAACTGAAAACCCAGTTTTATTTAATTAGGGGTCCATCCTACTTTAGTATGACCTCATCTTAATTAATTACATCTGCAACAATTCTATTTCCAAATAAAGCTATATTTTGAGATAGTAGGCATTAGGTCTTCTACTTATATATTTGGAAGAGGGTGTTGAAATGCAATCTACAACATTTTTTAAAGCCTTATTTATTTGATAAAAGGCCTAAGTTCCCTCCAGAGGTGGGATACTCTGAATCTGAATTTAGTTTCTAATTTTACCAGATGAACATAAATGGAGGTATGCATTCTGTCTACCGAGAGTGTTTGAGAAATTTTGATAATAAGATCTCCAATGGATCTGGAAATTTGAATGGTTTGTGTAAGGAAAATAAATGATTATAGGTGTTTTGAGATCCATGCTGCTGCTGCTAAGTCACTTCAGTCGTGTCCGACTCTGTGTGACCCCATAGACGGCAGCCCACCAGGCTCCCCCATCCCTGGGATTCTCCAGGCAAGAACACTGGAGTGGGTTGCCATTTCCTTCTCCAATGCATGAAAGAGAAAAGTGAAAGTGAAGTCGCTCAGTCTGNAGTCACTTCAGTCGTGTCCGACTCTGTGTGACCCCATAGACGGCAGCCCACCAGGCTCCCCCATCCCTGGGATTCTCCAGGCAAGAACACTGGAGTGGGTTGCCATTTCCTTCTCCAATGCATGAAAGAGAAAAGTGAAAGTGAAGTCGCTCAGTCTGTCTGACTGTTAGCGACCCCATGGACTGCAGCCCACCAGGCTACTCCGTCCATTGGATTTTCCAGGCAAGAGTACTGGGGTGGGGTGCCGTTGCCTTCCCCATTTGAGATCCATATTTAGAGAAAATTTCCCTAGTAATGGTAAAGTATGTATTGGATATATAATTTATTTCTACAAAGTTCCTTTTAGGTTTTGCTGAAAGATTTGTTAAGTTTTTCAGTTATACTAGGGATTCAGCATTTCTTCCATGGTTTCTTGCAAAAAAGAATCTGTGGTAATACAAAGCTATTCAGCTAGATGCATTCAATCTGAAAGGAATACAAATATTTTCACCACAATTCAGTCTGGTTTGTCTGCCACTAGGTGTTATATTGAAATGGTTAGAAAAGTGAGAGAGACACACTGTTTTATTTATATAAAGAAGGGTAAACTATGGTTTCTATACATAAGTGTTGGTAGATTACCAAAGAGTGATTGGCATATGTTAATAAGAACCCTATGTTGCATTGTGATTGATTTATCATATTGAAATACAGGACATAAGCTTTGTATTATAGCAGAGGCCTTTCACACAGAACATGGGTGGAGGAGCAGGGTTGATAGACTTGTTAGACAGAGAAATTTGTTATTCTTGCTACTCTGACACAAGTGGCAAGTTTTAAGAGGTGACATAACCAATACTAAGATTTGCACATTGTTAAAAATTTGAATCATGACACTTGTGTCACTATTGGATAGAAGAGTTTTTTGTTTTTTGTTTTTTGAAATAAGAGCAATATTTGGGTTCTTAGAGAACTTCTGTCACTTCTGAGTCATTGGCCTGAGAAAAAAAAGATTAGAAATTAGCAGTAGCAATGACATAATAAAATTTGACATTTTCATAGAAAACTTTATATCAAAAGAACACATGCGGATACTCAAATTTTCAAAAAAAAATTTAAGAGGAAGAGATTAGTCAGAAGGATTCAAAGGAAAAAGGTAGATAATTAAAATCCATAGAAACAGCATAGAATCTGCTTAAAGATACACTATTAGAGATTCATGAACTCTGATAAAAGCAAAATAGAATAAGGAAAGATATGAGGGGGTTGGTAAGGATGAAAGATAGGTGATAAAAGCCTACAATACTGACTTTTAGGGATAATGTCAAAACCAAAAAAAAAAAAAAAATCAAAATCATTCCCAAATACCAGAAATGCAAAATCCACTGGACGTTGACTTGGTCTATTACACTACTATGTTGGGAATAGAGCGTTCTGAAGAGACTCCAAATAATGCAAAGGAATTGAATGGTCATTTTGTGCCTAGCCTTCTCTCCAGATTGAAGAAGTGTCTACCCTGGAGTTACTTTGTACAGAGAAGGAAGGTAAAGAACTGTCAGAGAAATCAAAACAAAGACCTGATTGAAAAAATATGAGAAATTAAGTGGCAATAAATCACTAAGTTCAAATAGTGTTCACTAAAACTTCTGAAGCCTTTAAAGAAGGATGTAGCTAAGCTACCACCAAAAATGTATCAACACCTTCCATCAAAGAGAAGGGTGATGAATGCCCATCCATCCCTAAGAATAGTCCAGTGTTACTTCTAAGGTGAGGTTTTAATAAAAAACATGGTGTTGTCTAGGATTATTCATGCCTTAAAAAAAGAGTGTAAGTATTTTTCCCCTTGTGGAAAATCTGTAGTTTCACAATTCATTTTATTTTATTTATTTTTTTTTTTTGGTGTATTTCTCCACACATAGGCTTTCTTCCCTGTTTTTGTTTTGTGCTTGGTGGTTGTTGATTTCTAAGTGGGTTTCTTCATGAGTTTGCTATCCTTAACATTATTGAACACTATTTACCAGATATACACTAATGAGTTACCAGTGAGAGGAATCCATCTGAAATAACTCATGGCAGCATTTGCTGGTTGTCAATTTTGGTCAGTAAGCAATAACTTTATTATTACAACATGTGGTAGGGCTTTAGATACTAAGCACCATGCTGAGAAGAACACAATAAAACCTGCTTCATAAACTTGATTACTGAAAGCAATGCATGCATCTGGTTGTTGGAGAATTTTCTCACATTTACTGAGGGTTGTTATTTTTAAGTTGGAGTAATTCAATGATGCTCAGATTAACACAAATTAATAAAAGGCTTTTGAGCATATCATTTGCTGGCCTCCCATTAAAGACCAGTCATTGATTGCACAAAAGACTACAGCTATACTGTTTAATTCTTAGCAGGTGGGCACAAGCCAGGCCTTCCCATCTTGCATTGGCAGTGAACCTTGAATGTGACCTCTCCAAGGGAAGGAGGGAAATTCATTGGCCATGTTTACTTTATACTGAAACTCTTTTTAGCTGAAGGCCCCTAACTGTGCTGAATTGTTCTTAGTTAAGAGTGTGAGATGTGTGGTGTGGCTGGTGTTTTTGACAGTCTCAGGAACAATTATTTCATTCATAAATTTTAGCCAGCACCAAAGTCATCATACCCAGAGAAGTTCTTGGTGGAATTGGATGAACTTCTTAATGAATTTTCATTAAAGTGTGATATTTAGCTTTGTTTTGTTAAAAGTTAAGGGGCTTCTCTGTAGCTCAGACAGTAAAGAATCTGCCTGGAATGCTGCAGACCTGGGTTTGATCCCTGGGTTGGGAAGATCTGCTGGGGAAGGGAACCCTTTACCCACTCCAGTATTCTTGCCTGGAGAATTCCAGGGACAGAGGAGCCTGGCGGGCTACAGTCCATGGGGTCACAAAGAGTCAGACACAACTGCCAACTTTCACTTTCACTTTCAAGGTGTAAGAGATGCAAGGTATCCTCCTATGACTAGCCCATTCTTGGAAATAATAAGCCCAGGACTGCATGGTGTCTTCATAGCTACTGCCTCCTCATCTCAGCAGCTTTATCCAAGCCATCCTTAAACATCTTTTTTTTTTCCTTAATGAGTTGGAAAATTGTCCCAGGGTAATTATGGGTATTCTTATTTGCCTTCTCTTGAATCATGTCTCTCTTTCCAAATTATAACATGATTTCTTAAAATATATATCTATCCTCCAGGAGAAAAAAACTCTCTGAGGGCAGAAGACTGTGTTAGGTCGTGAGAAGGAGCATTGCTTCAGAGAATAGTCAGGATATTTGAAAAGGGCATTGTGTGTCAGTCTTTTTAGATCACTGACCAGTTTGAAAATTTAACTATGGACTCATTTATCAGAAAATGAACATGTACACATTTAGCAAAGCAATTCCAGGTGGTTCATAAACTTGAAATATCCATCTCCAGATTAAGGATGCTGGACTGGGTAACATATTGATTGGGATAGACTATGAGTTGGAACCCTCATTCAGCACAGTGATGCTTTGTCCTCTACTGAGCTTCAGGAATATCACCAAGCCACACTTAAACACGTTGCCTACTTTTCTATCAAATGGAAGACGTTCTTCATGCATGAGATGTAGTGGAACTACTACTACATTGATCATTAAGAAAACTAACTCCAATTCTAACTGTAATGAACTTACTAACTTTCTCTGAGCAATAATTTATCAATAAACTCAACAGATTAGATGAGGTTAAATATCAGAAAATTATATAAGTACTTAACATTTTTTATGAAAAAGTTGCTATTCTTCCATGTGCTGACTCAATAATAAGTCTTAGGTCAGTTGAGCATAGAACTGTATAAAATTGAACAATTGGCTATTTTAAAAAAATCTTTAAAATTATCATTTAAGTTATATTTTCACATGTTTATTTCTATTTATGTCTGCTGTTAGATTTTTCTATTTATATTTTATTTCATATACATAATTACTATATATATTCATATGCCTTTTTTAGTTTTTGAAATATATTACTTTTTGTAAATTTAGTGACAAATATAGAAAATATATCTTTGAAACAGTAAATTATTCACGTTTGTAACTGGAGTTTTATGATTTTTAGGGAAAAAGAATATCTTTCTTCTAAATATATATCTAATTAAGGAGGTAGAATCAAGGGTAAAGGGGTCTCTCCTGTTTTTCTTTGCTATCCTCAGCTTGTAGTTTTCATTGCGTTGTCTAAGAAGGTTGCTCCAGCTCTGGCCATCATGTCTGTATTCCTGCCACCTGGAATAAGAAAGGGATGGAGAAGGACATCTTCCTGCTTTTATCTGTGGTCCATGACTTAAACACAGGCCAGTCTTAGCTGCAAACTTTATGTTAGGTGCCTTGTGCCTATCTAAAAATAGGAGTTCCATTACTACAGAAAAAGACAAGGTACATTTAGAGACAATTGCCACTAAAAACTGAATATATTTTTCAACTAATCAAGATGAATTAATTTCATATAAAATAAAATGCAGTTACTTTATGATTTAGTAATAAATAAAAACAATTTTCAGTTTCTCCAACAGTCATTAATCCCTCTAATGACTTAATAACTTTGTGAACTTTTGTAATGTGCCTTTCTTATTATTCTTTCATTTATTTTGTATAACTGAAATAGTTCATCTCTTCAGGAAAATTTCCTTTAATCTCTCATCTTATTTAGATACTTCTTTGTAATTGGATATCTTTGATATCATACTACAATCTTGGCACTTACAACACTATAATCATTAGTAACATGCCTATATCATTTATTAGAATATTCCTTGAGGGCATATGCTACATCTGACATATTTTTGTAACCTCAGCCCCTAACACATTCCTGGAGCATAGTGCATTCTGTCACTGCTTGTTGAAAAGAAAATGCATAGACTATGTGAGGTAATTTATGTGCAGTAGCATATAGAACACTAGCAATTGCCTGATGCATGTAAATTAGAAATCAACTATCAGGTAGACCACATGTATATGTTTAAGCTGTCCTAGTAATACGACAAGCCTTTGAATTATTGCTCTAACTTAATGTAACCCCAAAATAAGTAGATTAAAAATACTCTTTCCCTTCCTCCTCCCCTTCTCCTGGATCAGGAAGTGAGGAAAAAGGTAATCCTGAGCCATGATTTCAGTTTATCCTGTATAGAGAATCATGTCAAAATTCTGGCCCCATCTTTTTGTAGCTGAAAGAGTAGATAAACAACCTCTCAGTTTTCAACTCCTTTCATATTCAGACAGGCCTGAAATATTCTCTCTGGACTCACTGATAAAGAAAAAGAACTGACATTCTTCTGACCTAACTGCCGAAACGAAGCATTGCCCCAGAGAGAGGAGCCTTACACATTGTCAGACCATTAAGAAAATATTTTTCATATTCTTTCTGGATTCAAATCATAGTATCTCAGAGAATGGATGCTTATCTTTGGGTGGAGTGTGAATATAAGTACGTTTGTGTGTGTGTATGTCTGTGTGTATTTGGTTCTACCATTACTCCTTAGGAAAGTCTCTCCGAGTACATGAAATATATTACCTAAGGTGTACAAAAGTTCTTAGGTGTGACAGGGACCGCAGGTCTAGGCACATTCATGGTACAATGAGCTGATGATATTGACTACAGAGTCTCAAGAAGCAACATGAATAGAATGGTCTAATGGAAACTCATGCAACAAACATTTTTCTCTGCTATTTACCCCTTTCTTTCTGCTCATTTGGAGATCTTGAGCTCACATTATTAGACTGTTCCTCAAACCCGTCCCCAGTTCCTAACTCTGGATTAACCCTTAGCAATCCTCACTTAATACTTCCTGCACTCCCCTACAGATGTCAATGACCTCCCTGCACTGCCTTTGAATCCCTTCCCTAAACTGCAGCAACGTTAAGAAAGCCCCAGTCCTGTGACTTGCCTGACTGCCATACACTCTTAACCTGTATGTGTCTTCTTCCTTCTAGAGCTTTTTCTTTGTTTAAACCTCATGAATCCTTCCTGTGTTGTAGCCCTCCCTCACCACAACCCATCACCCTCATATTCTTTGTTCAGTCATTAATGGTCTAACTCTAATTTTTCATCCTTCTGTACCCCAAAGTGTGGTTCTATCTCCCACCCAGTGATGGAGTCCCTTTTTACAGGCAGGATGACAGACATCCAGATCCCTCCACTGTATCTTGTTAGACTCCTGCAAATTTTGGTACCAGACCCAGACATGCTAAGAACAAGTCTTCATCAGCTACTAACGGTTCTGATATTTTTATCTTGGAGTTTTCTGTTTTCTTAGTGTGCATCCCTCAATCACTAGATTTATTTTTAAAGCAGCCTACTTTGTGCAGAATACCCAGTTCTATCACTGCCCTTGTAAGCTCTTCTCTGTACTACAGAGGAGGAAATCTGGGTAACCACATTTCCCTGACTCCCTTGCCTACAGGTTTCTGGCTCAGATCCAACCATAGGAAAAACTCATGCAAAATTTACAAGGCAAAGAAGGAAAAAACAGTGACCTCTGACAACATCTGTAGGCCAAGCCATAGGAATAAGTTTATAGCAGCCTGAGAATTTCTCAAGGTTTTCTGAGAATCCCTAACTGCGGGTAGATCAGCCATTGATTCTAGCTTCCTCAGACTCTTTACTCCCAAATTTCTTGAAAGGCATCTTCCTGAATTTAATTCCTCCTGTCCTTTTCACTGGACTCCAGTCTAAATTTTGGCTCCTTAAGAGACTTCTTTCTCTCAAAATGCTAGAAATGACTTTGATTATCCTGAAAATATCCTGACTACTCATTACTTAAGTAAAAAGAAAATCTATGGATGCTACATGGATGTATCAAAAATGACAATGGTGGCACATGTTTTACTAGCATTCATGACATTTTTGAAATAAGAAAAATAAACAGAGAAATTTACTACTTTGCTGGTGGGTAGATTTCAATGTGTATTGTACTTAAAGAATCCATCAAAGTCATGGGCTAGCTAGAATCTTAATTAACCATCTAATGGCACCTGGAACATTTCTCTAAGTAAAGGACAAAAATTCAAATGTTTTTAGGGAGCTGCAGGTGGCAATAATAAATAAAACAGGTAGAATATAGCAAATAGAAAATATCAGTTCCATAGCAAACCAAAGACTGTGCTTTTTATCCGAGGAGTGCAGCCACTTCACAATATCTACTAGTTGTTTCTATGCTGCAATAGGAAGATTGGGTTTCTAAATTTTTCAGTTTGTCAGAAATAGTCAAGAATCCCACCTTTTATATAAAGACTCCCGAATTTAATTATTTGGAAGGGAATTAAAAACATTTTTGATTCTTGTATTTGCCTGCAAAACTTAGTTACAAGTTGTTTCTAGTCCATACACTGGCATTTTCTGACCTCTGCTGTAAACTTAATAATTCAGATAAGGGGATATGCACTAGTGGAGGCAGCAGAGAGTTCACAAGTTGAAATCAGTTTCTATTAAAAAGGATTGAAATATTAAGGAGGAGGCCTCTTTCATGGTGGAATGCACGAAGGTAAGATCAGGGAAGGGATAGCCAGATTAGAACATGTTATGTAATCACAAGAGACCAGGTTTCTCTCTGTGGCTATAATTACGAGGTATATTCCCACTTGAGCTATAGGAACAAATATTTCACATCAGCTGTACATTTTACCTTCCAAAGTTATTATTCCCTTGAGTTACCTAAAGTCTGAGCTACTCCTGTGGACCTGAAAGGTGGTGTGGAGAGTAAATGGGCAAGGTAATAAGAAGTGTGTTCTGACCAACCACTCATGACATGAATCTAGAAGAGCCGTGAAGGGACTGCAATAGAAACCAGCAGCAAAGCAAGCCACAAGGGGTCCTGCCAGAACCAGAGGCAAGCACACGTGAGAGCTTTCAGTAGACCAAACAAGAAGGAAATGAAGTAACTGGAAGAAATTGATCCTTGAAAAGGAGACGGTCATAAATGCTTGATATGAAATTAGTGAATTTTCAATTTCAAATACATCTGAAAATGGTTAACTTTTCTTATTTTGATCATAATGTTCTTATTTTACCATAGTTTTGATTAATTTCTCAGAAAAATAAAGCATTTCCTTTAATATATTTTCAACAGAGAAAAGTGGTGTTAGCCTATCAGTTTGTAAAAGTTAACAAATATCCACTAGCTCAAATGAAAGCATTTTTGGTAAAATAATCATTTTCAGAGCCTGGTTGTATAAATTCCCAAAATTTACCTTGTATTATAACGTGAAAAGTAAAGTGCTAGTCACTCAGTCATGTCCAACTCTTTGCAACCACATATATTGTAGGCTGTGTGGCTCCTCCATCCAAGAGATTTTCCAGGCAAGAATACTAGAGTGGGTTGCCATTTCCTTCTCCAGGGGATCTTCCTGACTCAGGGATGGAACCCTAGTCTCCCACATTGCAGGCAGACTCCTTACCATAAGGCATCATATGTTTTTAAAAAATAACCTATATGAAGCAATATAATAGTTTTTGCATTTTCTCCACATCTGTGCAAGAGAAAATACTATATCTCTATGGCTCACTCTTATCACCAGCATCTGTCACAACATATGACAGAGCAGGGAAGAAATCAACAACTGGTTGTTGAATGAATGAACATATAAGTGAATCATGGGAACACTGTCTTGATTTTTCCTAGGTAGGAAACATTTCGTATACAAAGAATCTGCCTTTCAGATTTTTAACTCTTGGTGATCAGAAGCATGACTTTTGAAGGCAAATGTAGATTCAGATATTGCTCTGCACTAGAGTTGGGTGATTGTGAACAGATCACTTTGACCCTTAGTTTCCTTTTAGTCATCTGTATACTTAGAATGACACTGATGTCAAAAAGCTGCTTTGGTATTTAAATAATTATTTGTAGCCTAAAAGATGACTGGGCACATGATAGGCCAGAGGGTTAGAATTATTTAATATCCACCAATGAATCATGCCTACAGGGGTTTCTTAAGATTTTGCTTAACTAAAAAGCCTAGTTCCTGATGTCCAGTGGTGACGTCCTTTAATAGTTATCTACTGTTTCTCTTTTTCTTTGTTTAGCTCATTAGTTAATTTTCACAGTCATTTTACTGCATGCTACTGAAATACAGACACTTCCTTTGTATGTTCGGAAAAGCATGGCTATTTATTTGAGATATTGCTTTTGGTTTTACCCAATTTCAGTAAAACTCTGTGATGAACTTACCTAAATGGAATAACTTTCAAATAATGTTAAGTTGCATTACGTTCTTATGTTTTGTTTGCTGAAGCCTCAGCAAGCACTACACTATTATTGTCAAATTATTCCTAGGTCAGCTGATAGTGAATTAAATAATTCATGTTATAGATTCCCCCACTATATGAAAGCAGAGCATTCCTTTGTAAGCTGAAATGGTGGAAAGTAAAGAAGCAATTATCTTAGAACACATCTTCCTAATGGATGCACAAAATAAGTCAAGATAAAGCACAGGTGCTTAGAGACACAATTCAAAGCAATGATGGTTTGATGCTGAGATGCTGAGCGTAGTTTTGAGGAAGGAGCTTGGGGTACCTCTCTCACTGCTCAGGGTACATGATGCTCTATATAATGGCTCACTGCAGAACCAACACTGAAAGCTATTTTCACTTTTTGTTTTTCTTCATAAAATGACCAAAGAAGATAAGGCGACTACGTTCACTGAGCTTATAGTTTAGTCAAAGTGAAATACTTGAAAGAAAAATAAAATGAAATGTTGGGAAAAATGATATTACAAATATATACTTTCAAACTCACCCTGCTCCACATCAAACACATAACCATGATGAATAAAATATAAAAAAGTGAATGTTAAAGAAAGCCACTCCTGAATAATGATGAAAAAGAGATAAATATCTCTATGTTCAAGAATTTGAAAAGAAGTAGAGTGAAATAAATTTGAGTTTGACGGCCTGTTAAATTCTAGATCTGGAAGCAGTTGGAAGTTGCTAGGAGTTCAACTTCTGTAGAGTAGAAGAGGCTAAGTGTGTTCCGGGTGAATACTGGGAAAAGAGCCAAACTCTCTGCTGGAAACCAGTGGCTGGAATGGGCTTTCTACCCTGCACATAAAAGAGGGAAAAATACTGCTTGTATGGGGCCTCTGCCTAGTATGAAGCAATTTGCTTGGGGAAGCAGGAGGAAACAGGGCCAACCTCCTGAGCAGAAACTGAGACAAATTTTCCATGGCTGGATTCCTGGATCTTTGAACTATTCCCATGGTGTAAATTCCTTAAACTTCCAAAATAATACTTGATTATGGACTGGGATCCAGGGACTGGGTAGATGTAACCCCATTAGAGAATAAGAGGTAGAGAAACAGCACTGAGCATGTGTCTGGAACTCAAAATACTAAACACATGAATAAATCTTTTACTGCTAAAAGAAAAGTCTAAGAAAAGCAACAATCACAAGATTGTAATGCAACTATACTCCAATAAAAGTTAAAAAAAAAAAAAACAGGATAATCTAAACTTATATAACATTACTGTTCTTGGAATCCTCAAAAATATAACTGAGGGAAAAGTGTCAGTTTAAAAAATACATATGAAACAAAATGAAGAAAAATTAAATATAAATAAAAATAGCTTAGAATTTTAGAAATAAATATATTTGAGTTTGGAAGACAAATATCATCATATAAATAAAAAATCTAGATTGACTAAAAGTAGTAAACTGTAAATAAACCTGCTGAAGAATTAGCACAAAATGAAATGTAAAAACACAGGGGTAAGAATATATTAAAAAGCCATAGAAACAAAGATAGATTAGGTTGACTCAATATAAATTTAAGAGAAGTTTAAGAAGATTGAATGTGAAAAATGATAGAGAACAAATATTTAATGAGTTAATGACTGGAACGTTTCCAAAACTGAAGATAACACAAGTTCATCTGATTAAAAATGGACACCAAGCATTAATACAAATAAATAAAAATAAATTATTAGAAAAGCTAAAAACATCAATGATAAAGGATATGAAATCTTAAGTTGTGACATGAATAAAAAACAAATTGTCTTCAGTTGTCTTATAACAGATTTTTTTCTCAACAATAGATGCCTGACATAATGTGGATATAAAGTTAAAATCCTAAGAGAAAGATAACGGTAAAAGAAAAATTTTATATCCAGCTGAACAATTGTCCAAATGCAAAAGCATAACAAAGGCATTTTTAGACAGGTAAGGAGTAAAAGACTGTATTGTTTTCAGAATATAGGATATGATTCAAGAAGAAAAATAAAATGTGAAGTTATCAATGGAATGAAAAATTAGTGGTGAGTCGCAGATATTTTAATATGTATTTATCTACTTCATTAACTATTTCTATAAACAAAATAAACACTAATTTTGGTTTCTAAAAATATAATACTAAATTCTAGAGAATGATATAAGAGAAGGTGAAAGAAAGAAAGTTTGTTGGATTTTTAATATTACTTCACTGGACCAGCCATGTGGAGATACCCCACGTCAAGGTCAAAGAAACCCCAGTAAGATGGTAGGGGCTGGAGTGGCAGTAAGAGATACCCCATGTCCAGGGGCAAAGGAGAAGACCCAGCAAGACGGTAAAAGAGGTGAACTCCCATTTAGAATCAAACCCCATTCCCGCCAGAGATGCTCAGAGGACCCAGACAACCCTTGTGCACACAAGGACCCAGGGACCCCACAGAGACTGAGACAAAACTGCATTTGCGTGTCTCCCACGTAGTTACAGGTTGGTGGTGCTTTGCCGCGTGGACAGGGGCTCTGGGTCCAGCAGAACTGGGTATGGCATAAGCCCTCTTGGAGGAGGTCGCCATTAATGCCACCATTCAGTTCAGTTCAGTCACTCAGTCCTGTTCGACTCTGCAATCCCATGAACTTCAGCAGGCCAGCCTCCCTGTCCATCATCAACTTCCAGAGTTTACTCAAACTAATGTTCACTGAGTCGGTGATGCCATCCAACAGTCTCATCCTCTGTCCTCCCGTTCTCCTCCTGCCTTCAACCTTTCCCAGTTCAGGGTCATTTCAAAGGAGTCAGCTCTTTGCATCAGGTGGTCAAAGTATTGGAGTTACAGTTTCAACTTCAGTCCTTCCAAAGAATATTCAGGACTGATTTCCTTTAGGATAGACTGGTTGGATCTCCTTGCAGTCCAAGGGACTCTCAAGAGTCTTCTCCAACACCACAGTTCAAAAGCATCGATTCTTTGGCGCTCAGCTTTCTTCACAGTCCAACTTTCACATCCATACGTGACCACAGGAAAAACCATAGCCTTGACTAGGCGGACCTTAGTCGGCGAAGTAATGTCTCTGCTTTTGAATATACTATCCAGGTTGGTCATAACTTTTCTTCCAAGGAGTAAGCGTCTTTTAATTTCATGGCTGTAGTCACCATCTGCAGTGATTTTGGAGCCCAAAAAATAAAGTCTGACACTGTTTCCACTGTTTCCCCATCTATTTCCCATGAAGTGATGGGACCGGATGCCATGATCTTCGTTTTCTGAATATTGAGCTTTAAGCCAACTTTTTCGCTCTCCTCCTTCACTTCATCAAGAGGCTTTTTAGCTCCTCCTCACTTTAGCTCCTCCTCACTTTCTGCCATAAGGGTGGTGTCATCAGCATATCTGAGGTTATTGATATTTCTCCTGGCAATCTTGATTCCAGCTTGTGTTTCTTTCATTCCAGCGTTTCTCATGATGTACTCTGCATAGAAGTTAAATAAGCAGGGAGACAATATACAGCCTTGACGTACTCCTTTTCCTATTTGGAACCAGTCTGTTGTTCCATGTGCAGTTCTAACTGTTGCTTCCTGACCTGCATACAGATTTCTCAAGAGGCAGGTTAGGTGGTCTGGTATTCCCATCTCTTTCAGAATTTTCCACAGTTTATTGTGATCCACACAGTCAAAGGCTTTGGCATAGTCAATAAAGCAGAAATAGATGTTTTTCTGGAACTCTCTTGCTTTTTCCATGATCCAGCGGATGTTGGCAATTTGATCTCTGGTTCCTCTGCCTGTTCTAAAACCAGCTTGAACATCAGGGAGTTCACGGTTCACATATTGCTGAAGCCTGGCTTGGAGAATTTTGAGCATTACTGTATTAGTGTGTGAGATGAGTGCAGTTGTGCAGTAGTTTGAGCATTCTTTGGCATTGCCTTTCTTTGGAATTGGAATGAAAACTGACCTTTTCCAGTCCTGTGGCCACTGCTGAGTTTTCCAAATTTGCTGGCATATTGAGTGCAGCACTTTCACAGCATCATCTTCCGGGATTTGAAACAGTTCAACGGGAATTATCACCTCCACTAGCTTTGTTCTTAGTGATGCTTTCTAAGGCCCACTTGACTTCACATTCCAAGATGTCTGGCTCTAGATTAGTGATCACATCCTCATGATTATCTGGATCGTGAAGATTTTCTGTACAGTTCTTCTGTGTATTCTTGCCACCTCTTCTAAATATCTTCTGCTTCTGTTAGGTCCATACCATTTCTATCCTTTATCGAGCCCATCTTTGCATGAAATGTTCCCTTGGTATCTCCAATTCTCTTGAAGAGATCTCTAGTCTTTCCCATTCTGTTGTTTTCCTCTATCTCTTTGCACTGATTGATGAAGAAGGCTTTCTTATCTCTTCTTGCTATTCTTTGGAACTCTGCATTCAGATGCTTATATCTTTTCTTTTCTCCTTTGCTTTTCGCCTCTCTTCTTTTCACAGCTATTTGTAAGGCTTCTCCAGACAGCCATTTTGCTTTTTTGCATTTCTTTTCCATGGGGATGGTCTTGATCCCTGTCTCCTGTACAATGTCACGAACCTCATTCCATAGTTCATCAGGAACTCTGTCTATCAGATCTAGGCCCTTAAATCTATTTCTCACTTCCACTGTGTAATCATAAGGGATTTGATTTAGGTCATACCTGAATGGTCTAGCGGTTTTACCTACTTTCTTCAATTTAAGTCTGAATTTGGTAATAAGGAGTTCATGATCTGAGCCACAGTCAGCTCCTGGTCTTGTTTTTGTTGACTGTATAGAGCTTCTCCATCTTCGGCTGCAAAAGAGTCAAACACTACTGAGAGTCGAACTGAACTGAACTGAAGCTTTATTTTGTATGAAAAGGTTAATATAGATACTGAATAGTTCAAGAATTGTAAGAAGAATTTATAGTGAGATAGTAAATATATAAACACACAATGACATTTTATCTGAATGATAAAAGAATTCAGACCCACAACCTCAGCAGCAACCAGCCTGAGAAGCCAATGCACAGTCCTTGCAGCAGCTCTCCCAGAATGGTCCTGACTTCAGTGACTCTCAGTTTCCTTTATTTTCCCTGTTAACTCACTATCTACCAACATAAGTCAAATGTGCTTCTCAAACCACTCACATAGGATGTCTTACTCTAGCTATGCTTGTCTCTAGCTTCATGGGCTAACAACATCTAATCACAGCACACCTGAAGCCTTCCCTGCTTTCATTAAAGACCTTTTTCTCTCCCCTGCTTGACTTTAAATCTCTGCTAAAATCAAGTGATGATGTCCAATCTTGTTATTAACAGGCTCTGAATAAATAGCCTCACTTTGTCCTAATTTGGGTTGGCTTTATTTTCCCCAAAACAAAATATGCATGGCTAAAACCATCAGAGATAATAGTTGAAATAATAGATACACAATTTATAGCTAGTAAGTCAATAGCCACAGAGAGGATGAGAGGGCGCATCAATACCTCTATTATTTTAACAAATGTCAAGATAGGGAAGATTAGGTAGAAATAAAAAATATTAGAGGACATAAAATAACATCTACGGGGAAGGCAGTGGCACCCCACCCCAGTACTCTCGCCTGGAAAATCCAATGGACGGAGTAGCCTGGTGGGCTGCAGTCCATGGGGTTGCTAACAGTTGGACAGACTGAGCGACTTCACTTTCACTTTTCTCTTTCATGCATTGGAGAAGGAAATGGCAACCCACTCCAGTATTCTTGCCTGGAGAATCCCAGGGGTGGGGGAGCCTGGTGGGATGCCGTCTATGGGGTCACACAGAGTCGGACACGACTGAAGTGACTTAGCAGCAAAATAACATCTAACAAATCTATGCTAACAGTTGGACAGACTGAGCGACTTCACTTTCACTTTTCTCTTTCATGCATTGGAGAAGGAAATGGCAACCCACTCCAGTATTCTTGCCTGGAGAATCCCAGGGGTGGGGGAGCCTGGTGGGATGCCGTCTATGGGGTCACACAGAGTCGGACACGACTGAAGTGACTTAGCAGCAAAATAACATCTAACAAATCTAAATGTGTCAATAATAGGAGGATTAAGTTCATGAATTAAATTACAGAACCTCAGATTATATAATACTTTATGCAACGTAAAAGCTATAACAATGTAAATAGACATGCATAGCCATCTAGAAAGATTGAAGTTAATTTTCATACAAAGAGAAATAAAAGTTTCATTGAAGGTAATTCCCATATTTCATACAGGAAACAAATACATAGAAACAGCTTCTATAATATATTTTATACAGATTTTAAAAAGTCAAAAGCATCAGTTGGAATAGAGCTTAGAATTGCATAATAATTATAGTAAAATATAATATAAATATATTTCATTACTGTCCACGCTTTAAATGAAATAATGTTAGAATACACAATGAACATTTGNACATAGAAACAGCTTCTATAATATATTTTATACAGATTTTAAAAAGTCAAAAGCATCAGTTGGAATAGAGCTTAGAATTGCATAATAATTATAGTAAAATATAATATAAATATATTTCATTACTGTCCACGCTTTAAATGAAATAATGTTAGAATACACAATGAACATTTGACAGTAATCTAAAGAGAGTTTTTAAAAGTCACAATCATAGTTGGAGATATAAATTATAGAAGGGGAACAGATTGTATGAAATAGGAACTAAATTATAAAACACAAAAGAATCATCAGGGAATTAGAGGATTTGAATAAAATAACTGAATGATTTGACGCAAGGACAACAGAACCCAGTAAAATATAATACAAATATTATGTATAATGTATTATGTACTAACATAATATTAAATGCAGTGAACAAATCTAATACACTTAAACATTTGTACCAAAGTGTTCTAAAATATATATTTACTATCAAAATTGTCTCAGGGTGAAAAGAAAACGTGTGTAGTCTAGTGAGCATTTGAAAAATGGAATTAGTAAGTAAATGTCTGCTGCTGCTGTTATGTATGCTTGGTTGTGTCCGACTCTTTGCGACCCCATGGGCTGTAGCCCCAGGCTCCTCTGTCCATGGGATTTTCCGGGCAAGAATACTGGAGTGGGTAACATTTTCACCTCCAGGGGATCTTCCCAACCCAGGTATAGAACCGTGTCTCCTGCATTGGTAGGTGGATTCTTGACCACTGCACCACCCAGGAAGTTCTAAGTAAATGTCTAAGAATATCTTAGGCACTGTTGATTTTAAAGGGTATTTTAAAAATCAACTCTTCAAGAAATAATGATTTTTACAAACAGTTCCAAACAATAGGAGGATGAAATATATCCTAAAATTTTTGTTTAAATAGAATCATATAACATGTGGTTGCTTTTGCCTGACTTCTTTCACATAGCGTAACGTTTTGAGGGCTCACTCATGTAGCATTTATCAAAACTTCATTTTTTTTCGTGGCTGAATGATATTTAATTTTATGGATATACTACATTTTGTTTATCTTTTCATCAATTTATGGACATTTGGGTTTTTCACATTTTTATATGAAAGACATGAAGAGACATTTTTTAAGGCATTTATGAAGGCTGTATAAGGGAGGAAGGGTCAAGATGTGAAGTGAGAAAATAAGGAGCTTACCTCCCCCACCAAATACATCAAAAATAAAACTATATGTGGAACAATTCTCACTGAAAACTAACCGGCAGCTGGCAAAAGGACTCCTGTACAACCAAGGTTGCAAGAAAGATGCATACCTAATGGAGCAGGAAGAGCAGAATAGTGATCAGGTTCAGACCTGTGTCCTTGGAAGTGTTCTCAGAGGAAAGGAGAAAGTACACAGACTCCCTAGGGAGCGAGCATAATCTGAGCCAGAGATTGGGCTTCCTGGTCCTGGGCTCCTATGTGGAGGACACAAGCCCCTTGGTTTGTTAGGGCTGGATGGGGGAGGCCCTGGATACAGCTCATGAGAAGCAGGACGGAGAGAAGTCTGCTCTCAAGGCTGCTGTGTTTCTATCACCTCCTCCCCACGTGCGCCAGTCCGAGCTATGTGAATGCTGCAGTCCCACTCACTCTATGCCACCATGTGGCACTGGATCTGGGTCACCCGTGACTAGGAAAAAGGCTCATCCCAAGGACATTGAGGTGACCCAGTCCTGGAGCAGAGCCTCAACAGAGGTGGTGGTGACCACTACTGGAGCTTACTCAAGTGGTGTCTCAGAAGCTCACCTCCAGTGATCAAGAATCTATGCAGGATCCCACCAACTTTGTGTAGTGCTTCCACAAGTAAAACAGGGGTGGCAGAGGCTGGAGGCAATGAGCAGCTGTGGGAGACCAGGGGGGGCTGCACCCAAGGCTTTGTCTGAGTGGAGCCATAGGTACCTACCTACACAGACAATGAACTGGACCTCTGATTACACACAGGTTCCATTTACATCAGCACCTCCCTCCTATAGGGCAAAGCTCCTGGTGTGGGAAGAGGGGAAACTGCACACTTAAAGGAGATAGAACCAACTCAGGGCTGACACTCAGTGCTTTTGCTCCAGGAACTTGAGATCAGACTCCCCTTGACAGAGTGGTGATAGTCAGTCGCTGATCAGAGAGGAAATTCTTCCTCATACCAGGCACTATGATACCCCTCTGTTTCGAGTTCCACCTACTACCAAAGTGGTAGCTGCCAACACATCCTGAGAAAACAGTGACTTGTGTCCATGCCAAATCTAGCTCTCCAAAAGAAAATGAATGTATGAAGGCAAGTCACAAAAAAGCATCTTTTGGGGTGGTAAAAATGGGGAAAATTTCCCTAAGAAATTAGCAATGAGAAGCAGATTACCAGTAGGAGACAATTTTTCACTCACTGGACTGCCCAGTATTAGCAAGGATTAGGAGGATGACATAGCCCTAAATACTGCTAGAGGGTATGAAAACAAGTATGTTACAAGGAATGTTGATTTGGTAATTCCCTTTTTTCCTATTATATCATATTTGAGAAAACTGGGAAGAATATGTAAGACATGATATCAGTTGTTGGTACAATATTGTATACTTAATTATTCCCCTATTATTCTGTTTGTTTGACCAATTTCACTGTAAAATGAATAAGACAAGAAAAAAAAAGTAACTAAGTGGTAAGAAAAAAATAACAAATTGAATCTATAAAACTTAATAACAGAAGGGATATAATTATGTTGTTTGTCTAGGATAATCCTCTCTAAGGCCCTAACTTTTAAGCTGAGACTTTAATTATTTAAATAGAAATTTCCAGAGGCATAGTTGGCAAAAGAGTTTTTTAGACCAAACAAAAGGCAGATAATAAAGCTCTGAAAAAAGAAATAGTTGGGACATTTCTAGGGAGAGAAAGGAGGCCAGCTTGGCTTGAGTGGAATCAAAGATCAAATGGATACAAGTGAAGGTGACTATGGCAAAGGCATTTATTTTATTTAAGAGAAATAGGAAACTGAATGATTTAAGCAGGGACATATAGAAATCAAGCTTGTGTTTTATAATTTTGTTCTCATATGAGAAGACTAGATTTAAAAGATCAAGAAGAGACCAGGAGACAGTAGATTGAAGATTGTTACCTTTGTCAAGCAGAGAAGGCAATGGCACCCCACTCCAGTACACTTATCTGGAAAATCTCATGGGCGGAGGAGCCTGGTAGGTTGCAGTCCTACAAGAGATGATGATGATGTAGACAGAGAGAAATTAACCAATTTAAGAAAAGTGTGAAGCAGAATCATCAGGACTTTATGATAGACAGCATGTAGAAAGTGAAGGAGAGGACATTTTTGAAGTATGGCTCTCAGATTGGCTAGAGATCAAGACTTTTGACACCAAAGTAAAGAAAGATTTTTAAATTCCCAAATAAATATAAAACCAAGTAATGACCAACATATTTGTTCATCTAATAAGATGTATTGTTTATTTCTTTCAGTATTCTTTTTTTTTTTAATTTTATTTTATTTTACTTTACAGTACTCTACTGGTTTTGGCATACATTGACATGAATCTGCCACGGGTGTACACGAACTCCCAAACATGAACCCCCCTCCCTCCTCCCACCCCCCCATCATCCCTCCAGATCATCCCCATACACCAGCATCCTGAATCCTGCATCCTGCATCGAACACAGACTGGCGATTCATTTCCTACATGATAGTACACATATTTCAATGCTATTCTCCCAAATCATCCCACCC
>SJYX01006753.1:106147-140925 GCA_006410675.1 Oreotragus oreotragus | reverse complement strand
TGGACGGAGGAACCTGGTGGGCTGCAGTCCATGGGGTCGTTAAGAGTCGGACATGACTGAGCGACTTCACTTTCCCTTTTCACTTTCATGCATTGGAGAAGGAAATGGCAACCCACTCCGGTGTTCTTGCCTGGAGAATCCCAGGGACGGGGGAGCCTGGTGGGCTGCCGTCTATGGGGTCGCACAGAGTCGCACATGACTGAAGCGACTTAGCAGCAGCAGCAGCAGCAGCAGCAGCATGCCAGGCTTCCCTGTCCATCACCAACTCCCAGAGCTTGATCAAACTCATGGCCACTGAGTCGGTGATGCCATCCAACCATCTCATCCTCTGTCATCTCCTTCTCCTCCCGCCTTCAATCTTTCCCAGAATCAGGGTCTTTTCCAATGAGCCATTTCTTTGCATCAGGTAGCCAATGTATATATTCTGTTTAATAAATTGGTTTCTACCTTATCCATATTAGATGGATATTGACAAAACTATACAGAGAAAAAAATGGTGATTCTAATATTCATATAGTTAAAAACAAAATTTAAATAAATGATGTATCAGTATTCTGACAAATTACCAACTGTACTTCCAAGTACTTTTATTGATGAATACTGCATCATTTAACCTAGTAAAGGAATGTAAGATTTCAGTTTTGGATACCAAAACCTTTGTATTTAAAAGTTGAACCAAAGTTTAAACTAAAGTTTAAAACTGTTTACTGTCAATTCATGGGAATTTAGGTATACAGGGCAGTAATACAGGTTAGCAATTGTATCTTTCCTATATAAAATTCACTTGAGAATCTAAATGCAAGGAAGGTGTGTTTATCATAGGCTTTTAAGTCTGCTTTTTAAAAAAATGATTATAGGAATGATGGAAACCTAAATTTACCATAGTCTGTCTCTTTTTTCAGTCCAAGCAATGTTTTCAAACTAACAAACTACTGATTTAGCTTATATTCAGCAAAACCTAAATAGTCAAAATATTTCTTGTTATATTGTTCTTTGACAGCATTCATTGACCCAAAAGTTTTGCCAGTTTAAATGTATTATTGCATTAGTAGATATAAGATACCGAATAAGGCAATCACACCCCATTGCAGTACTCTTGCCTGGAAAATCCCATGGACGGAGGAGCCTGGTAGGCTGCAGTCCATGGGGTCGCTANTTCTTTGACAGCATTCATTGACCCAAAAGTTTTGCCAGTTTAAATGTATTATTGCATTAGTAGATATAAGATACCGAATAAGGCAATCACACCCCATTGCAGTACTCTTGCCTGGAAAATCCCATGGACGGAGGAGCCTGGTAGGCTGCAGTCCATGGGGTCGCTAAGAGTCAGACACGACTGAGTGACTTCCCTTTCACTTTTCACTTTCATGCATTGGAGGAGGAAAGGCAACCTACTCCAGTGTTCTTGCCTGGAGAATCCCAGGGACAGGGGAGCCTGGTGGGCTCCCATCTATGGGATCGCACAGAGTCAGACACGACTGAAGCGACTTAGCAGCAGCAGCAGCAGCAGCAGCAGCAGGTGTAAAATACAACTGCTGTCTTAAAATGACATTATTAGGAACAAAATCAAGGTATTTCCAAATACAGAAACTATTTTTGAACCTCTCTCCAATAGCATCACTTGAAAAATATTTGCCATCTTCAAATTATTCCTTTAAATTATTTTTTAGTGGCATGAAATGTCAACTATATTTCTTCAGGTCTCTTTCAAGGCTCATTTTACCTATCTAATGTTGAAAAGTTTGGGATTTTTTTCTTTGTTTTTCTTTTGTTATTTTTTACATCTAAATAATTTTTCATTTACATAAGAAGGGTCTGGCGACCACACAGAGCTAGCATATTTTTCAACATTAGTTTTCCTTTTCATCTTTACCTTGTAGCTCATATCAAAGCTGTAATTGTTTGCTAGCCAGCAAAGTCTAATGGCTCCCTCTGGTCAAAAGCTGTCAACAGCAATCTATCCAGCAGTGGGGGCATTGCTTGAAGTAGAAAAGCATCACATATGGTCGTATTCCTTGGTGAGCTACAAACAAGGCAGGGCTTAACATTTTCAAATACAAAACCATTACTAACCCCGCATAATAAGGCTAGGGCACTAACATATTATTATTAGAGTCTAGTGTATCATTCCTAGAGAATATCACTTCTTGCTTCATTACTGTCTATAGGTGAAAGACAAACCAACCCTTTATACTGTTTGCTTCTTGCCTTGATTTAGCAATGTGGCAATAAGTCTGTTTCTTAGATGTTAAATCATGATTTATTAGGTGTCCAAAAGTAAACCCATACTCCACAATGGATAAGGAAAACAGGCCTCAAATGATCAGTCCAGATTTCCTGCTAAGTATAAAGACTGCTAAATTCATTAGGGAATCCAACAAAGACAAACACTATGATTTTGGGGGGAAAAAAAAAATCTCTCCAAAAGCTGTTTAGGAAATTCTGAGATGGGTGATTTGTTTAACATTTGTGTTATCACAATAGTGTTGTGTGATCCTACTGACACAGTCCAGTATAATGACTCTAAATGTCAAAACAACTATTTAGCCTCATGCTGAGTTTCCCATCCAGGCTAATTAGAATCCTTGTCTTCTTAAAACATTTGCGCTCATGGAATTCCAATGGATTTTCCACTTGTAACTTGGCCTTTTTGATATTTCTAAATCAGAATGCACTGATTTCTACTACCTTTATACCACTTTTTTACTTTGTCCTCTTATCTGCATGCCAAATTCTTTTATTAATTCCCCAAAATGAACCCCAAGAAAGAGTTCCTATTATCTTAGCTTAGAGTCTCAATTTAAGCAGACAAAAAACAAAGTATTCTTCAAGTAGGTTTCATACATTCTACATTTTGTGCGTTTATACATTCACTTTTCTCCTAACTGTTTTCAAGTTAGAAGTAAAATTTCTCATACAATAAGCTATACTGGGCTTGGTGTACAGAATAAAATGTATATCTAATCTTAATTCATTGAGAAGGCAGATTATCGAAGGTATAGGCTTTAGGGAATAAATTGAAGGAGAAAGCAAAGATAGTGTTAGGTCAGATAGAGGGCTTCCCTGGTGGCTCAGACAGTAAAGATTCTGCCTGCAATACAGGAGACCTGCATTTGATCCTTGGGTGGGAGGATCCCCTGGAGAAGGGAATTGCTTTCACCTCCAGTACACTTGCCTGGAGAATTCCATGGACAGAGGAATTTCACGGGCCTCTGGTTCATGGGGTCACAAAGAGCCAGACACAACTGAGCAAACAACACTACTACTATTACTGCTAATTCAGGTAGAATAGGAACTGTTGCTCATTTGTTCACATTTAGCATCGTGAATAGCAGAGAACTACATGAAAGTAGGGTGGTGTTGTGGCCTCCTGTAAAGAACATAAGATGTTGAAAGTTTCTGCAAATAAAACATGTGATGTGTTTCTACTAATTTCGTTTTAATTCAAAACTTCCATTAATCACTTGTAGGAAATTCATCCCCCAATATAAAGTTTAGACAACTCATTAAGTGCTGTCATGTCCTTTAATGGAAATCTTAAAAAAAAAAAAAATGCATGCACAATTCTATTTAAGAAGTTAAGCTATTGATAATAAATCCTATTGGACCAGCCATTTGCTTAGTCAGAATAATGCATCTCATAGCTGAACTTAACATGGGAGAAGTCTAAATTCAAATACATGAGATTGGCTTTGGTTTAGTGAAAAGGTGGAAACATATTTGGTATTTTGTCTACTTTCCTGACATAGAGTTCAAGGAATTGGTGGTATGTTTTGTTCATTATAACATCGTCAACACTTCTAAGATATCTGGAGTTTGGGAGACTCCAAAATTATCTTGCCAAGCACATTTTCCATTAACATTTGCACCCATATGTAATTTCAAGGAAACAATCTGAATGTTTCTGATTGTACAGAGCCATTAAATGTGAGAATGGTCCCTTGAATACACTACGATGAGTCACAACTCATTTTTAGGAGATAAATGAGAAGTCATAAAGAATTCACATTTGCCAATGAACCTCAAATTGAATATACTTGAATTTTTTTCTAACCTTAAGCCAAAATATTTTAAAATCCTGGAGTTGAGTAAACTACATTCTTGTCATACATACCATCCACATAGTTTCTATTCATTTTGCCATCTCTGTCTAATTTATCAAATCTCATCTAACACCATGACCTTTTAAGTACTTTGACAGTATGTTATTTTATTACCAGTGTTTTTCTGATTGCCTTTTAAGTAATCTGAGTTGGAAGTAATAGAAACAGTTCAAAGAAAACGTCATAGTTCAACCTGCCATAAAAACCCCCAAAAGAAAAAATTAGAATTGTATACGGTGTCCCTTAGGCACTAATGTATATTATGTAAAGTAATTTATTAAATATGTAAAGTATAGGGTTTCCCTGGTGGCTCAGTGGTACAGAATCTACCTGCCAATGCAGGAGATTTGTGTTCAATCCCTGGGTCAGGAAGATCCCCTGAAGAAGGAAATGGCAACTTACTCCAGTATTCTTGCCTGGGAAATCCCATGGGTAGAGGAGCCTGGCAGGCTACAGTCCATGGGGTCACAAAAGAGTCAGACATGACTAAGTGACTAGACAACAACAAATAGTAATGAGCAAGTATACATAAACATACGATGGTATTTAAAGCACTGTACTAAGGCATTTCTTGCCAAGTCGTTTCAGTCGCGTCCAACTCTGCGACCTCGTGGACCGTGGCCCTCCAGGCTCCTCTGTCCATGGGATTCTCCAAGCAAGAATCTAAGAGTGGTTGTCATGCCATCCTCTAGGGGATCTTCCTGCCCCAGGGGTGGAACTCAAGGCTCTTGTGACTCCTGCATTGGCAGGAGGATTCTTTACCACTATCACCACCTGGGAAGCCCATATTGAGAAATCATTACTTAGTATATAAAGACACTAACCAGTTCAGTTCAGTCGCTTAGTTGTGTCCTACTTTTTGTGACCCCATGAACCACAGCATGACAGGCCTCCCTGTCCATCACCAACTCTCGGAGTTCACCCAAACTCATGTCCATAGAGTTGGTGATGCCATCGAACCATCTCATCCTCTGTCATCCCCTTCTCCTCCTGCCCCCAATCCCTCCCAGCATCAGGGTCTTTTCAAATGAGTCAGCTCTTCACATCAGGTGGCCTAAATATTGGAGTCTCGGCTCCAACATCAGTCCTTCCAATGAACACCCAGAGCTGATCTCCTTTAGGATGGACTGACTGGATCCTCTTGCAGTCCAAGGGACTCTCAGGAGTCTTCTCAAACACCACAGTTAAAAAGCATCAATTCTTTGGCACTCAGCTTTCTTTATAGTCCAACTCTCACATCCATACATGACTACCAGAAAAACTATAGCCTTGACTAAATGGATCTTTGTTGGCAAAGTATGTCTCTGTTTTTAATATGCTGTCTAGGTTGGTCATAACTTTTCTTCCAAGGAGCAAGTGTCTTTTAATTTCATGGCTGCAATCACCATCTGTAGTGATTTTTGGAGCCCTTTGGAGCCCTAAAAATATAAAGTCAGCCACTGTTTCCACTGTTTCCCATTTATTTGCCATGAAGTGATGGGACTGGATGCCATGATCTTAGTTTTCTGAATGTTGAGCTTTAAGCCAACTTCTTCTCTCTCCTCTTTCACTTTCATCAAAGGCTCTTTAGTTCTTCTTCAATTTCTTCCATAAGGGTGATGTCATCTGCATATCCGAGGTTATTGATATTTCTCCCGACAATCTAGATCTCAGCTTGTGCTTCCTCCAGCCCAGCGTTTCTCATGATGTACTCTGCTTATAAGTTAAATAAGCAAGGTGTCAATATAAGGAGCCTTGACATACTTCTTTTCCTATTTGGAACCAGTCTGTTGTTCCATGTCCAGTTCTAACTGTTGCTTCCTGACCTGCATGCACGTTTCTCAAGAGGCAGGTCAGGTGGTCTGGTGTTGCCATCTCTTGAAGAATTTTCCACAGTTGATTGTGATCCACACAGTCAAAGGCTTTGGCATAGTCAATAAAGCAGAAATAGATGTTATTCTGGAACTCTCTTGCTTTTTCAATGATCCAGCGGATGTTGGCAATTTGATCTCTGGTTCCTCTGCCTGNGCATATCTGAGGTTATTGATATTTCTCCTGGCAATCTTGATTCCAGCTTGTGCTTCTTCCAGCCCAGCGTTTCTCATGATGTACTCTGCTTATAAGTTAAATAAGCAAGGTGTCAATATAAGGAGCCTTGACATACTTCTTTTCCTATTTGGAACCAGTCTGTTGTTCCATGTCCAGTTCTAACTGTTGCTTCCTGACCTGCATGCACGTTTCTCAAGAGGCAGGTCAGGTGGTCTGGTGTTGCCATCTCTTGAAGAATTTTCCACAGTTGATTGTGATCCACACAGTCAAAGGCTTTGGCATAGTCAATAAAGCAGAAATAGATGTTATTCTGGAACTCTCTTGCTTTTTCAATGATCCAGCGGATGTTGGCAATTTGATCTCTGGTTCCTCTGCCTGTTCTAGAACAAGTTTGAACATCTGGAAGTCCACGGTTCATATATTACTGAAGCTTTGCTTGGAGAATTTTGAGCATTACTTTGCTAGCATGTGAAATGAGTGCAATTATGCAGTATATTGAACAGTCTTTGGCATTGCCTTTCTTTGGAATTGGAATGAAAACTGACCTTTTCCAGTCCTGTTGCCACTGCTGAGGTTTCCAAATTTTCTGGAATATTGCATGCAGCACTTTCACAACATCATCTTTTAAGATTTGAAATAGCTCCACTGGAATTGAAATAGCTCCACTGGAATTGCATCACCTCCACTAGCTTTGTTCATAGTGATGTTTCCTAAGGCCCACTTGACTTCACATTCCAGGATGTCTGGCTCTAGGTGAGTGATCACATCATTGTGAGTATCTGGGTCATGAAGACCTTTTTCATATAGTTCTCTGTGTATTCTTGCCACCTCTTCTTAATATCTTCTGCTTCTGTTAGGTCCATACCATTTCTGTCCTTTATTGTGCCCATCTTTGCATGAAATGTTCCCTTGGTATCTCTAATTTTCTTCAAGAGATCTCTAGTCTTCCCATTCTATTGTTTTCCTCTATTTCTTTGCCCTAATATGTATTATATTAATACTGAATACAATATTTATTAAAATTTATTTCTTTGTCTTGTGCTTTGTGAGGCCTAATTGTTATAACTGTAATAAGCTAATAATTATCAAGTGTCAGTGAAGACACTAAACCTTAAACTTGAAAATCTTTTCATATGCAAGGCCTGCAATATGGATCAAACTATGTTCATCTAAGGAACAATAGGGTCCAACCAAGTAATTTTAGAGTCTTTTTAGGAAAAAGGCTTAAAGTCTTCCATAAGATTCAGGAGAATAGTGATATACCAGTTGAAGTGTTAGCTGCTAAGTTAATTTCTTAAAACATTTCAGCATCTCTTCTGTCGATATTTTCTTTAAACTCTATGAGACACAGTACATGACTTTGTTATGATCTATGGGATCTTTCAAATTGAGACACATTTCCCTAGAAAACAGTTTCCAAGGGAGAGACAGGCATGGGTGGTGTTAAGGAAATCACTTTCCAGCTCCAATTCTCATTTGTCATAAATACTCTTTGCTAAAGTTTATTTACCTGAGGACACACTTGCAGTCAAGATGTTGTGCCAGTTCCCTTTTCTGACCACCTCCTCCATCACCATCCCCTACTTACTTGCACATCTTGAATCTTGGTATGGTATATTGAACCCATGTGTAAAAAAGCCCATGTGAACCAAACAAAGACACCGAAAAAGACCAATGCCCGAGAAACCTTCTTTATTATCAAACACTTGTACAAAAACTGTGAAACTCAATAGATTTTAGTAAAACCTATTTTTACACTTTTCAAAAGTTGAAGATATGTATGACTTTCATAGTGAAGTGAAAGTTACTCAGTAGTGTCTGCTCTTTTCGACCCCATGGACTATACAGTCCATGGAATTCTCCAGGCCAGAATACTGGAGTGGGTAGCCTTTCCCTTCTCAAAGGGATCTTCTCAACCCAGGGATAGAAACCAGGTCTCCCACATTGCAGGTGGATTCTTTACCAGCTGAGCCCCAAAGAAAGCCTAAGACTTTCATAACTGGGTAACAAATCCTTTTATAATTCAAGCAATTTCCAGTGTTTGCTTTCAACAAAATTGAAGAAGGACTTAATTGAGATGTCAGCTAATAAATCATTAAAAGTAATTTTGGTAAAAGAAATAATTTTGGCATACAACACAGAAGGAGTTTAAATAATTGAGTGATCTCTCTATACAATAACAATGTTCATTCCCACTTAGTTATTTTTGAAATGTGAAATATGTTGCTTACTCAAACATCTTTAAAAATATAAAAGAGGAGCAAGATTGAGGCTGTTCTGGGTGATTTTAAAAACGAATAACACTAATCAGTGTCCGCTTAGAATAATTAGATGAAAAACACATGCATCTCACTAAAAATAATAAAACTATTTTATAATTATTTATCAAAACTTGATTATTGTAAAACATGGGAAATATAGGCAATGTTTTATGATATTAATTATAAATGGAGTATAACCTTTAAAAATTGTGAATCAGTATACTGTATAGCAACCATATTTCAATAAAGAAAATTTTAATTAAAATTAAAATGTTGTTGTTATACTCTTAAACCATTAAGCTTGATTAAAACAGTTAAAAACTTAGTTATATTAATTAATTAGTTATATACTAATAATAATACTAATACAACTGAATATAGAAAATCTTTTAAAATCAGAGCTCAAACTCATTAATTTTTTCAGATTACATACACATTTTTATTGAATGTAGTTCTAGTTCAGTTTTCTTTGCTTCTCTGTAATAAGGGAACAAGTATAAAGGGTAGAGTGATACATGTGTCCTTAAAATGTCTGATCATATGGTTTTGCATAATTTAGGTTGGATAAGTTAGACCCTACTTTAAAGTGATACAAGTAAGTTTTAAAATATAAAATTAGAAGAAAAATGCATGAGCTCAAACTCATTAATTTTTTCAGATTACATACACATTTTTATTGAATGTAGTTCTAGTTCAGTTTTCTTTGCTTCTCTGTAATAAGGGAACAAGTATAAAGGGTAGAGTGATACATGTGTCCTTAAAATGTCTGATCATATGGTTTTGCATAATTTAGGTTGGATAAGTTAGACCCTACTTTAAAGTGATACAAGTAAGTTTTAAAATATAAAATTAGAAGAAAAATGCAAAATTAAAGGTAATTTTTAGAAGAAAATACCTGCAGTTCTAGCTACCTTGACAAATACTTTTTCTATTGTTTCAATCCTCTAGTCAATGTATTATTTTTTTTATCAAATATATCAAACTATTATAAATAAATTAGTCCCTAATTTTTGTTATATAAAAAATCACAAGGGAAAAAGGCATGACACAGAGAGAGATTGTCTATGTTAACAAATGTAGTAGGTGGTTTTAGCATCATTAAAACTAGGTAAACCAGAAGGCAATGGCACCCCACTCCAGTACTCTTGCCTGGAAAATCCCATGGACGGAGGAACCTGGTAGGCTGCAGTCCATGGGGTCGCTAAGAGTCAGACACGACTGAGTGACTTCCCTTTCACTTTTCACTTTCATGCATTGGAGAAGGAAATGGCAACCCACTTTAGTGTTCTTGCCTGGAGAATCCCAGGGACGGGGGAGCCTGGTGGGCTGGCGTCTCTGGGGTCGCGCAGAGTCGGACACGACTGAAGCGACTTAGCAGCAGCAGCAACCCAAATACTGCGTAACTTCTGCTGTAATGTAACATGAAATATGTGATTTCACCAATGATAAGTCTAGTCAAAAAATGTCCCATTTGATGCCTCAAGCTTTCACATTTAAAAGAGAATAAACTAAAGGACATGAAAGGGAACCATGCAGCCAAAATCAGAAGGCAGAGTATCCTTTTAGACAGCTGGCCTATTTCACATCAAGTCAGCATCAATTAAAAACATACCTCATAACAAGACTCTGGAAATGGTCCAAATTGAGAACACAATATTGATATAAGATAAAAATGGCATCTTGAATCAGTGAGGAAAAGATACAGCTTTTTAATCAGTGAGATTTTGTAATAAAAGCAATGTAGAAAAATATTAAATTTGGATCCAGTCCTCACATCATGTGCCGAGGTAACTTCTAAATGGGTCAGAGTTTAAAATTTTTTTTAAATTGGATATACCAGTACTAGAAGAATACCTAGGTGAATTTTGCATCAAATCTAAAGTGGAGAAAACTGTCCAAACTTATATTTGATTTATGGACAGAATAATGGAAAATATGGATAAATTCATAAATTTTTCTACATAAAAATGCAAAGAGAAGTGAACAAAAAATCCAAAAAACAAAAGTCCAACACTTCCTGCATTACAAAAGACAAATGAGAAACTGAAATAAATGCAATTTATACTATAAAGTGTAGTATAATAAATATATTAATATCTAAAAATAAAGCCTCAGCACTATAGAAAAATGGACAAAATATACAGACAGCTCAAAGAGAATAAAATATACATATCCTTAAAATATAAAAAGATGTTCTGAATTGCTGATAATAAAACACTGCAAATTAAAATTACCCTGAGATCCCATTTCTCACATATTGAATTGGCTAAAATCCAAAAATTTGGCAATATCCTCTGTGGGTAAAGATGAATAAAACATTCTCCTATGTTGGTAATGGAAATGCAAAATGTTAAAACCACTTTGGAAAGAAATTTAACGATGTCAGTCAGTATCTATATATTTGCCCTGTGACCCATAATCCTACCTCTAGGAACATTCTCAAAGATACACTGATAAAATATGAAAAAATAAAATGTTTTCTGCAAGGCTATGTATGGCAGCAATATCTAAATAGTAAAATCTGGTAAAAAAACAAATATGCATCAATATGGAACATGAATTTTTGAATGCACACAATAAAGCAGCATAATAGAGTTATAGGTAATACCAGTATGACAAAAGGAGTATGTTTATAAACAATTATGTATTTTTCTCCAGTCTTTATTGTTCAATAAGACTAGGTGAAGAAAAGTGGGTATATTGTGCTATTGTTTACCTAAGAAGGGGACAGTATAATGTAAAATGTTAAGTATAAAAATAGCAATATGTTAAAATGCAATCAACATTATTGACTGTTAGCATATACATATGTATATATCTTGGGTTAAAAGTTGGAAAAATAATTTTAAAACTAAAAGACATGGATACTTAGAGGAATAAGAGAGAGGATAATGAACAGAATAGAACTGAAATCTCTGAATATGCTTTGTTTTGTGGGTTTTTTTCTAGAACCATGTAAACATTTTGAATAATTGTACATCAAAATTTAGTCAAAATTGGAAAAATAACAATTCCTAAAAACTGAAAGCAAATTGAAAGAAACAAAACTATGTACTAAATTGATGGTACAGAGATAAAGGGTGGAATTCTTCCCAGTGCCCGCTCAATTAAAATATTTTTGTTCTAGTTCTATGGAAAAAGCCATTGATAATTTGATAGGGATTGCATTGAATCTATAGATTGCCTTGGGTAGTATCATCATTTTTACAATATTGATTCTTCCAAACCAAGAGCAAAGTATATCTTTCCATTTGTTTGTATAGTCAGCTCTTTCATCAATGTCTTAGTTTTTGAAGTACAGGTCTTTTGTCTCATTTAGTAGGCTTATTCCTAGATGTTTTATTCTTTTTGATATGATGGTGAATGGGTTTGTTTCCCTTAATTTTTCTTGCTAATGTTTCATTGTTAGTATATAGAAATGCAACAGATTTCTGCACATTAATTTTTTATCTTGCAACTTTACCTAATTTATTGATGAGCTTTAGCAGTTTCCCAGTAGTGTCTCTAGGATTTCTTACGTATAACATCACGTCATCTGTAAGCAGTGATAGTTTTACTTCTTCTTTTCCAATTTGGATTCCTTTTATTTCTTTCTCTGATTTCTCTGTCTAGGACTTCCAAAACTATGTTGGGAGAATTTTTTGGATGAAATTATGTAACAGAAATAATTCAGTTCTGTTTGGGCAGAGCAAGTATGTCTTTTTAGGTTTCCCTTATGGCTCAGATGGTAAAGAATGTCTACAATGCCAGAGATCCGGGTTCTATCCTTGGGTCAGGAAGATCCCCTGAATAAGGGAATAGCTCTCCACTCTAGTAAATTCTTCCCTGGAGGATTCCATGGATAGAGGAGTCTGGTTGTTATAGTCCACGGGGTTGCAAAAGATTCAGACACCACTGAGCAACTAAACACACAGTATGCCTTTGGGGATACAGATACAACAGAATTGGCCTGAGTTAATTGTTGAAGTTAGTTGATGAGTACATGGAGAGTTACCCTATCTTCCTATGTTATAAATGCTAGAAATTTTCAATTATACAAAGGTTTTAAAAAGTGGAGAGGTAGACAAACCTGATAGATTAAAAGAAGTTTAAGAAAACATCAAATAAAAATAAAAGGAGATGTTAAAGACAACAAAACCGGAAACAATGCTTTATCTGGAATAAGGTACTGATTTAAATAATTGAGATAATTTAAATATAATCTGTATACTAAAGAGACAGAAAGTACAACAGAAAGGGGAAAACGTGGAGATAAACGTATAGTACAGGAATGGAGAAATGGAGATAAATGATGATAAAAAAGAAACCACAAAAGAGTATGTATAATAAGATCTCAAGATCTGAAAATCAATAGTCTACTGTGCTTTGGATTGGGAGAATATTAATTTCATTGTTGCATTTATTTTCTAATTTTCTACAATGAATATTTACAGGCTCAACATAAATAGAGTTATTTTATTTTAGAAATATAGCAAAATTGTTTTTAACCCTAAAGCCAGTGATATTTCTCTTACATCTTAATGTAAAATATAGTTATAATCTTTAAAATAATTCCCCATTTCTCTTGTTATATTTGAGAACGTTAATAACCTATTTTTTTTAAAAAAAGGTCATTTGAAAACAGTAATATAAATCTAATTGCACTGAAATTAAAGTCTTTGCCACTTAGTCTTTATAATTTTAAATATCTAAAATTTCTCAAATCACTATTTAAAGACTAGTTTTCCTGAATTTAGTTTATTTCTACTACTTATCACTTAAAATCTTTTAGTTTTGTAATTGTTGCTATGGTACAAAACTAGTGATAAAAATGGGACTTTATTTCTACCTGTACTTTTCTTTATAAAAGATAAAAATACATTTTTATCTTTTTATATAAGTGGTGAAAAAAATCACCATCACTGCTAATTGATTTTTAAAATATATTAAACCAATTATTATTATGAAGACATATTCAGTGATACAGACCACACATTAACTTTTTAGAGCAGTATAGAATGTTACCATAATATATGCCGTATCTGCTCTCTATAGTCACTCAGTCATGTCCAACTCTTTCTTACCTCATGGACTGTAGCTTGCCAGGCACCTCTGTTCATGGGGATTCTCCAAGCAAGAATACTGGAGTGGGTTGCCATTTTCTTCTCCAAGTAATGAAGTCTTAGGCTGTTGAAATCAGATATTTTCCCTGGCCAATAGTTTATGCTAAATGACAAAGTTTGAAACTAGTTGATGAGAATTTTTCACAGTCCAATGACTTAAGTACCCCCCCCAATTTTTTTTTTTTTGAAGGAAAGAAACATATGAATCCCTTTTCTGCAATTCCTTCTTTCAATAATTTTCCTTTATTAATATCATTATTTACTATAGATGTTTCCAGACTTAATGATAGTTTAACTTACTATTTTTCCACCTCAGTGTTGCAAGAGTGCTGTACATTCAGTGCACAACATACTTTGAATTTTTATCTTTGCCCACGGTTGTGGTATATGGTAGAAGTGAGCTGCCCCCAGTCAACCCTGTGATAGTGAGAGTCAACAGCTGACACACTTATAACCATTCTGTACTGGTGCATCCCTTCTGTTTTTCACTGTCAGTACAGTATTTAATCAATTACCTGATATCTATTCAACCTTTGATTTTAAAATAGGCCTTGTGGCAGATCATTTTGCCCAACTATAGATTAATATATGTATTCTGAACACATTTTAGATAGGCTAGACTAAGTTATGATGCTTGGTATGTTAGGCATATTAACTTAAGACTTAATACTATTAAGTCTCAAGACTTAATAGTATTTTCAACTTAAGACTATTTTCAACTTATAGTGGGTTTATAGGGGTGCAATTCCATCATAAGTCAAGGAAAATTTTAATTTATTTTGTACCTATTGTATTTATTTTTTATATCTCTGTTTCATAGCCTTTTTCTCGGCTTTCCTTCATATTATAGTCAAAATTGGAAAAAAAGATATATTCATTATAAGCGATAGTATTAAAATTCCCAGAAGCACAATTTTAAAATGAATTTTAAGCACCAGTCCTTTGGCAGACTGACAAGATATTGAAAGTTAAAAAGAGTAATATACCATCTTCATCCCATTTCTCACCTGGTAAGCAATAGCTCTTGGTTTTTTAGGACTGGCAACATTCATTGTCAGTAGTTATAACTTCAGCCTATGTTATTGGAATTTCTTTCTGCTTAGGGCTTCTGCATGGTTGGACAACTATTTGGTTTGGGTATTGTGATTAAGATGAATGTCACTTTGGCCATAAATTTTTTATAGAGACTTTGAGGGCCCAGGTTTACTACTTACTAAATTGTTCTAAAACAAAATGTGTATCCTTTGTAAGAATCACATCTTAGAAGAAAGTGTGATTCTTATAAAAATGATGCAAGTGATTTTAATAAAGGAGCTACAGAAAAGGGAAGCTATAATCTGCTCCCCCTTTTCATGGTGACCCCATCTGTTGTAAATGAATAAAAGCACAAATTGGGTTTTATGCTGAACACTTTAAAGTCAGTAGTAGTTTCAGGTTATAAGAAAATGAAAACCAGAAGGAGACTTGCAAGTTATGTGACCTATGTGCTTGAAGATTTAAATTTTTACCAGGTAACTATAGTGAGAAAAGTGGTGAGAATAAAGCTGGGAAGTTAGAGAAAGCCTGCTTCAGTATTACCAAGCACTCTGTATTTTGGAGTCAATCTGTGAAGAGATATGGATCAAATGAAGGCTAAAAGATGATATAAGAAAACTTAAAAAGCTAAGTTTATTTTAATGACATTTTTATTCTTTGCTTCAGGAGACTTTCTACATTTTCTGTTATTAAAATGCCCTGTCCTTTGTGAAATGATTATGCCTAGAGTTCATATTGCTGTTTTTTTTTTTATTCTTACTTGTAACTTCTTATTTATCCAGAATACGAAAGTCAGTAACTGTGTATAGATTAATAGTTATTTTTGAAATTATACTGACAAGTGAAACGGCAATTTACTCATATAGAAGGGCTTTAACCAACATGACACTCGTGTTCTGGCATAGCTAACATACCTGTTTGAGACTGGTCGACTACATGTGAAATACAGAGCACAAAACATTGAATAGCTCAGCCCTGAGAAACTCAGGAATAGTAAAGGAAATGCATTTAAGAGCACCGTTGTCTCGGCCTGGAAAGTTCCTCAGTAAATCCTCACTCTTTGAAAGGTTCTCTCATTTGATATTTGGATTCTTTGTTAAGTTTTCTGAGCTATTGCCCTTTAGGGTAAGATCTACCCCCATAATACCACCAGAATATCTTCATAGTGAGTGCAAGTTCTTTAAAAACAGTTTAGCTCAATATGGACATTTATCAGTTCAAGTGTTGGCTGAGTCGGACTGAATTTCTCTAACTCATTCTGACTAATTTGGCTCTTGATTACAATTACCATAGATTTTTCCTATGTCTCATCTCATTTGGGAAAGAAGAAACTGGCCCCTTATAGTTAATTCTGGGCTCTCTTTGTTTGACTTGCTTTCTGCCAAGATAGAAGCAAGGCCTCTAAGTTCAAAAGGTAAACTAGGATATGGTTACTAAATTCTGACCTAATGCTTTTTCCCTAATGACTTAGGAGGATTAAAAAAAAAAAGACTGACTTTATATTATGAAGATTCATGTATTATCATAGCTTTTAAAAGAACTTCTCTCAAATATAGTAAATAATTTCAAAATTAAGAGTAGTAGGACAAAAAAAATATTATTTTAAGAGTTTATTAGGGTTTCTCTGAAAAGGTTACTTACTTGTTTGCAAATTAACAACAGGGGCTGTTTAATATGTGAAAAGACAGCATTCGTATATTTGCCTAGACTAGAGAGAATGGTCAAAGGTGAAAAAGAGAAAAGAAAGAAATAGTAAATTTTCTGCTAAGAAATATTCAGGTATCTGGAATATTATGAATTCAAAGAGATGGCTCTGAAGCTGAAAAATCTTTGTTTTGGGGGTTAAAGTAACAGATGTTAAGCTCTAAGTGAGACCTTTCACTGGTCCTCTTAGATTTTTGGTATCTTCTTCCTACCTAGCCCCAGGCTCAAGTCCTTTCCAGTGACCAAATCCTTTCTTTCAACTTGCTTGGATGCTTTTTCTTTTTTAAAAATTTGTGTCTAAGTCCTGGAACACTTGTAATGTACAGAGGCTGAAAGCAACAGAGTGGTTTCTTCTTTCTTTGAAAGTGATCTTATCTGTGATAGGCCAGCTCTGAAATGATAAGGCCTTTTTACATTTTAAAGGGCTTCTCTGATAGCTCAGATGTAAAGAATCCACCTACAATGCAGGAGACCTGGGTTCGATTCTTGGATTGGAGGATCCCCTGGAAAAGGAACGGCAACCCACTCCAGTATTCTTGCCTGGAGAATCCCATGGACAGAGGAGCTGGAGGGCTACAGTCCACAGGGTTGCAAAGAGTTGGACACAACTGAATGAGTAACATTTTCACACTTCTTACATTTTACTAATCACTTAGAGAGAATTTCATAAAGGAATCTTGTTCATAGATGAATTAAACAAGGAATCAGCTAAATATATAAAGAAAAAAGGTTTGCAAAGAAGAATGAGCATCTATGTGGTAAATTAGGGGACACTGATAAAAACAAGGGTCAGTTCAGGGTTTTGAAGTCAGGGAAACATTGGAATGTGTCTTCTGTATCAGGGATGGAGAGCAATGTGCGAATGCAGTAGTCTGAGCTGTTCTCAATATTCTTTAAATATTAGGTTGCATATAAAATGATGTTTGTTGTTTGTATTGCAGTGGAATAAACAGAATATTTTTGTCATAACTGTAGACATCCTTCTTAGATATCTTAGGCACTACCCAACATTTCCTAATCCTAAAAGATGAATGTGCATACGTGTGTGTCTGTGTGTGTGTATGTCTCTCTGTGTTTCTGCATATGGGTACCAGTGTACCATTCTTGGTGTGCCAGTTGAAAAAGAGGATAGGCTTCCTGGAGCAATTTCAGTAGATTCTCAACGTGGACACATTTTAGGATTCCATATCCTAGAGAAACCTATCTACCTATAGGATGGCCTTGGATACCTCTGTTTGTGCATTTACCAGCCTCAGAAACACATTGATGAGATGCTGCTTAAAACTAAGAGAGAAATAAGGCGCTTTTAAAAAGCTAAGTTATAGATTTTTGAGTTAAATTATTAATGTATTAATATAAGTTAAATTATCATCAATTCTGTGAATAAAAGCAGCAGTTGCTTTTGTGGTACTGACAGTCTATAATCAAGTGAATAAATAAAATGATTTCTGAGAATGAAAAGCTCTTGGAATAAAATAAATCAGAGGCATTCAGAGGCGATGGAGGTTGGGAGGCTGCTTCCGACTGAACCATTGCAACAAGCTTGCCTTAAGGTCTGCTGAGCCCCTGCATGCTACAGAGAATCTATGCTTCCATCTGGGAAACTGCATTCCAGCTCAGGGCACAGTAAACACTAGGTGGGGGGTAAGCTCCACATATTTGATGAACAGAAAGAAGGTTAATGTGGCCAGCAGGTAATGAGACAGAGAATGAGAGGAAAGAGATGAGGTGAGAAAAATAGCTGGGATCACATCCCCTAGAGGCAAGATAGCCAGAAATTAAAGAATTTGAAATTGTAAATCAGCATGATATGATTTGCATGTTTAAATGATCATTGTGTGAAAAGTATATTGCAGAGGAACATGGGTAGAATCCAAGACTAGATAGAAGAAGACCAACATAGTAAATTAGGCAAAAAAAAAAAAAAAAAAGTTTGAAACAACATGAAATGAAGAAAATTAAATTCTAGCTATATTTTGGAGAAAGCCTCTTTCCAGAACCAAAAAATCAAAATTGTTAACATCCAAAGTTGATTATATCTGCTTACTTACATCACCAGAGACTGATATATAAAATTAAAATGCTACCTTTTTAAGAAGGAAGATAGCTGTCAAAATAGTCTATCTTTGTATGAAAACAAAAACAAAAGAACTTGGGAAGCAAACAATAATTGATTTAAGTGGAAGGTAGATCAGTACTTGCATATATTCTGACATTGTTGTCCTTTACATCTTTTCTTAAATGGTTTAAAAATTGACAAGTCCAATTTGGTGGATTTAAAATATACAGTCTGGTCACAATGATCTTCTCTTTATTTGAGAATTGTTCTTTCTCTTTAAATAGAACTTGTTTCTCTTTTCTAAACCACTTATGATATGACTCATTATGACTCCAAGTGCATTCTGAGAATACACCATTCTCATTATGGACATATTCCTGGTGAATATAGCCTAGTGGAATGCTTCTTGATATTTTAGCTGAAAATGATATTAAGAAAAAATAAATTTCATCTCAATAAAATAAAACATAGTAAACACCAAAAGAAGAAGGCAATGGCACCCCACTCCAGTACTCTTGCCTGGAAAATCCCATGGATGGAGGAGCCTGGTAGGCTGCAGTCCATAGGGTCGCTAAGAGTCAGGCACGACTGAGCGACTTCACTTTCACTTTTCACTTTCATGCACTGGAGAAGGAAATGGTAACTCACTCCACTGTTCTTGCCTGGAGAATCCCAGGGATGGTGGAGCCTGGTGGGCTGCTGTCTATGGGGTCAAACAGAGTCAGACATGACTGAAGTGACTTAGCAGCAAACACCAAAAATATATTCAAAAAAGCCTAGTGTTACATCCCAAATACAGTGTGTACAATGCAGAATCTCATGTAGATATCATGAAGGATGCTCTGAGAATCAGTGAAGGAAATACTGCTGGAACCAAAAATGTGCATGTCATAAAATATAAAGCAACTATTTTTATAACTCTTTGCGACCCCATGAATCGCAGCATGCCAGGCCTCCCTGTCCATCACCAACTCCTGGAGTTCACTCAGACCCACGTCCATCAAGCCAGTGATGCCATCCAGCCATCTCATCCTCGGTCGTCCCCTTCTCCTCCTGCCCCCAATCCCTCCCAGCATCAGAGTCTTTTCCAATGAGTTAACTCTTTGCATGAGGTGGCCAAAGTACTGGAGTTTCAGCTTTAGCATCATTCCTTCCAAAGAAATCCCAGAGCTGATCTCCTTCAGAATGGATTGGTTGGATCTCCTTGCAGTCCAAGGGACTCTCAAGAGTCTTCTCCAACACCACAATTCAAAAGCATCAATTCCTCGGCACTCAGCCTTCTTCACATTGTTCACATTCATTGTTTAGTGATTAGAAAATAATGTTTTATGTACTTTATATCCACATTAGTAGTATATTTCTTACACAAACATGCTTTACTGTGTTGTAGTTAAAAAATATTGAATGGAGTATTTTGGTTTAATATGTAGCTCATTATAGTTTTCACAACTTGATAAAAAATGGATTCTCTAGTAGGCTGAATAACACCTTCCAAAGTATGTAAGTTTCTAATAGATGGAACCTGTAAATGTTACCTTATATGTGAAAGAGTTCTTTGCAACTGTTATTACATTCATGAAAGAAGCAAGAAGTAGATTCTCCTCTAGAGCCTCTGGAGGGAGTGCAACTCTACCAACACCTTGTTTGTGGACCAGTAATACTGATTTCAGATATCTGATCTCCAGAGCTGTGAGAAGATATTTCTGTTGTTTTATGCCACCCAGTTTGTGATAACTTGTCACAGTGGCTACATGAAAATAATACAAGTGCACAGTTAGCATTTTCATAAAGAATCTGAATTTTCAGAAATGGATTTCTGATGTCAAGTAAATGATGTGATATATGTATTTCCCAGTTTCTTGGATAAAAGTCTCCTTTTGTAGCATATATACCTTTTATGTACCCTATATTGTGATTGAATTTAGCCATAATTGCTTTCAAAAATGAACTGATACAACTTTCTCCTGTTGTAACCACTTGTTTAAACCTTTGGCCTTGTGTTTCTCCAGGCCTCTGATTTTGTTCCTAACCCACTGCCATCTACCACTTAAACTACCTGGCTGGAGGTAGAGGGGGTTATATATTGAAGACCAGATCTTTAGGATATGTAGAAAAGAAATCTAGTCACAAATTATCTATGACTTGACAATAAGTCACCTAAAGTTTGATTATTTTGTAACAAACAAAGCATTTATGATGAAGAATAGTCCCACCTTGCTGTAATGTGTTGTCCAAGTATAATTTTCAAAATGTTAAAGACACGATTTTCATGCAAATATAAAATCAGTGCATATCAAAGATATTCCTTGAGTATCACTGTCTTCCCCATTACCCCATGGCCAACTTGGGTCCTTCTTGGGTCACCCAGGTTTGGAATATGTTGTCTTTCAACCCTGTTTTGGCCTGTCCATACATGTAACTTCTGCTAGTGGCTCCTCTCACTCTGCTGATTCCTCACAGAACAATTGCTACATCTGGAGTTATCTTTTCTACCTAGTGCAGGTCGATTGTATCTCAATCAAACAAAATTAATTTGCACTGCTGTAGACAGGAATTCTTTGCATTGATTAAAGGTGAGAATCATTTACAGTGTTATCAGTTTTCTACCAGTTAATCTCACCCCACAGAGCTATGAAACAGCCTAGACAATAGTCACACACACCCACAGAATCAGATATTCTCTGAGGGTCAATTGGACAACACCCAACACTTCATGGAAAGGATACTCAGTAATCGGTAAATTGTCCCAAGCACTATTGATTTACTGTGCTGTCGCCTGTGGTTAAATATGACTCTGAGTATCGCCACTCACTTTTGTCACCACTCTTGGTTTATTTGTTTCTGTCTCATTATGGTGGCCCACCCCCATGATTGGAATAGATCCAGAACCCTCCACCCTCAAAATGTCGGCCCAGTCTCATACCGCATCCAGATAGAGTGTACCCCTCTTCGCCTCAAATCAGAGACCTACAGTATCCTGGACTATAATTAACCTCTTCCCAGGATTATAAACACTAGAAAAATCCTATTCTCACACACTGTGGTGTGGCTTTCCCCTGGACCTGAGAAGGCAGTGACCTTAGCACAGGATGCTGCTGTGGCATCATCAGGGCAGCGCAGCAGTGTGCACAGGCATATGCATAGCTGTAGTAATGTAATGCACTAGCTGTAGAAAACTCTATTCTACACTGCCACTGGGAAGTGGCAAAGAAGTCAGTGTTGATGTTTTGGATGACAGGAGAGCAGAGCTAAACTCCCCTTAAGTAGGAATTCTACACTGAAATACTATAGATGAAAAGGGGTGATTTGTTTTCATGATCATGGTCTAGTGAGGGTCACAATAAATGGACCATACGTTAACAGGAAAAAAAAATATTTAACAATAATTCCCCCAAAGAGGGGACTAGAGGGAATGATTTCCTAAACTAAGTAATAGATTAAAAAAGAGTAAAAATTGGTTTGTGTATTTAAGTGAGTAATAGTATTAATATCCAAACTGACATTACCACTGACTTGCTAGGTGACACTGGGTAAGTTATATAATCTTTCTGAGCTTCAGTTACTTCATCTTTGAAATAAGCATTTACTCATAGGATTAGATGATGCCCTTGAAATAGATAGGATGGATTATAGAATATTGCAAACAAATACTATTTGTTACTGCTACGACTACTTTTTCTCATCTTCCTCCTCCTATTACTATATCAAATATTTTATATTCTCAAGGTGTTTACTATTAGATGCACTTATTGAAATAATGGAATTAGGTGCAAAAGGGAATCCAATTAAGGCAAGCCAAGCAATCTAAAAGAATATTTGTCTTATCCGAAATGAGATGTTAGAGCTCTTTAAAAGTGCTAAGACTTAATTACAGCATAAACAAACAATTTAAATGACAAAATTCTTAACCTGAAATTGAGATTGCAGTAATGGAGCTGTCAGATTTAAACTTTTGAGACCCTAGCACTAGTACATAAAAACCAGTATTGTTAAGGAGTCTGTTGAAAACCATTCTTGATATTCTTCTACCATAAATACCTAAAAAAGAAGCATTTGCCCTTCCTGAGTCATACTAAATCCTTGATAGTTGTTAAATGAGTTATGTAAACTCCTAGAATACCATGGAAGCAATTATTACAAAAGGAAGAAAAGGATCATTTCATTTGCTTTTGACTTAAAAAAATCTTTAATCTTGTTCCAAGTACAGTCATTAAGAGCAGGAAAATGTATCAAGGGAGAAAATAGATGCAAAAACATATTAAAGTAATTAGACCGTTTGATGGCTTCAATTAATAATTATGCAGTACATGGGAGTATCCATCATCTGGTTTCTAACCCATTAGTAATGACCTAGTTTTGATACTCCCTTTTGCCCTTCTGTTTCCTTCACTTTTTCTCACAGGGGTTTATACTTATAGCACTGGCAAGGTACCTTCTTTTCACAGTTTTTGTACCAGCTAAGTGGAAAATATTTCTGAACTTGAATACTGATACCATCTGTGTTCTAACATTCAGTACAAAATCACAGTATTTAATTTTTTGAAGATATCCTATTTGCTGAACTTTAAAAACTTTCCCAAACTCCCTCAACTGCTTCTGCCGTGAACATGTAAATTCATCATTGATTCCCTCATACTAGATTCAGTATTTAACTTTTACTTAAGTCATTAAATAGGGAAAAAATAAGAATGAATACACAAATGTGATTTGATTTTTTAAATCAAAGTAACTTTTAAGATTCATTTGAATTTCAGTTTTGCTGGCTACACTGCCATTTGAAGTGATCTAGACTTGTGGTTTCTTTAACCATTTTCTTAATGGTAAGAAATATTAAGTGAGATCACAAAAAATTTCTACCCACTTAAGGGCCTGGAGAAGACTGATAATAATTGCTAATAGAATAGATTTTTGGAGAGCCTACAATAGACATTAATTTTTCATTTAAAGTAATTCTCTAAATTATATAGTTGTGATTATTTTAGAAATGAGCATTCCAATTCTATTGCTAAATCTAAATTCAGAGTCTGTTTTAGTTTTATTCCACCAAACTATTCCCTATCATGGAGGCAGGAATAAAGAAGTGCAAATAGAACAAATAAATCATGTGTCAAAAGCCACAAAAAAGAAGGAATATATGGATACAACAAAAAATGAAATGGATAATGACTAGTATTACCTATTGAGAAGTAGTGACTCAGAACTTTGAAAAAACGTAAACTTACCTGGAAGGCTACATCCCTTATGGCAGAAAGTAAAGAAGAACTAAAGAGCCTCTTGATGAAAGGGAAAGAAGAGAGTGAAAAAGTTGGCTTAAAGCTCAATATTCAGAAAGCCACGATCATGACATCGATCAGCCACGATCAGTCCCATCACTTCATGGCAAATAGATGGGGAAACAGTGGAAACAGTGGCTTACTTTATTTTGGGGGGCTCCAAAATCACTGCAGATGGTGACTGCAGCCATGAAATTAAAAGACACTTGCTCCTTGGAAGGAAAGTTATGACCAACCTAGATAGCATATTAAAAAGCAGAGACATTACTTTGCCAACAAAGGTCCATCTAGTCAAGGCTCTGGTTTTTCCAGAGGTCATGTATGGATGTGAGAGTTGGACTATAAAGAAAGCTGAGCAGTGAAGAATTGATGCTTTTGAACTGTGGTGTTGGAGAAGACTCTTGAGAGTCCCTCGAAATGCAAAGAGATCCAACCAGTCCATCCTAAAGGAAATCAATCCTGAATATTCACTGGAAGAACTGATATTGAAGCTGAAACTACAATACTTTGGCCACCTGATGCAAAGAGCTGACTCATTTGAAAAGACCCTGATGCTGGGAAAGATTAAAGGCAGGAGGGGAAGGTGACAACAGAGGATGAGATGGTTGAATGGCATCACCGACTCAAGGGACATGAGTTTGAGTAAACTCTTGGAGATGGTGATGGACAGGGAGGCCTGGCGTACTGTAGTCCATGGAGTTGCAAAGAGTCAGACACAACTGAGCAATTGAACTGAACTGAACTGAACCTGGAAGGCTGTGCTGTGCTTTGCCACTCAGTCATGTCCAGCTCTTTGAGACCCTATGGACTGCAGCCTGCCAGGCTCCTCTGTTCATGGAACTCCAGGCAAGAATACTGGAGTGGCTTGCCATGCCCTCCTACAGGAGATCTTCCCAACCCAGGGATCAAACCCAGGTCTCCAGCATTGTAGGCAGATTCTTTATACGTCATGGGAGAGGCAATCTGTGATTTTTGCCAGAGGAGCCTGGCAGTCCATAGGGTCATAAAAGAGCCCAATATGACTTATCAATTAAATAACAACAACAACAAAACATATGTGTTGTTTGTAATTATGATGGCACCTCATAAATATACCCTCACAGATTTAAATATCTTTTAAGATCATATATTTTGCTTTTGTTGTATGTTAAAGCCATATTTTAACAATTATTTGAGTTTTGTTAATATATAAACAATATCTTAGTAAACAAGGTGAAACTGTTCTGAAAAGATACTATTTCAGCTTTCATGGGTTTTACTCTACTATAAGCTGTTCTCTAAACTATCAATACAATTATTCCAAATAGGATTCAAGATTATGGACATTTTGTGTCCACTTTTGTAATAAGCATTTGAACACTTAAAAAATAAATCTTCCATACTGTTGTCAATGATGTTTGATTTCATGTAACATTCAGAGGCTTCTGTGTCCAGATTTGATAAACCCTCTGAAAACACTAAAGTATGGTTGGGTTAATTTCAACTGTTCTGTGTACTTGAATCTTTAAATCATTTTTTTAAATTGTATTATTTATGGCAACCCAAACTCAAATTGTATGTTAGGTCTTTCTTGATAAACTTGGTTTTGTGTAAAAATTGGCCATTAACTTTCTTTAAGAATATGATACAAAAATTAGAAATCTTGAATGACCAACTTGCCACCAAGTTCTCACTTTAGTTAATCTTAAAAGTACGTTTTTTGAATGAATCAGACTTGCATGCATTTGGTTATCATGAGACAATAAAACTACCTAGTGATTAGAAAACTTAGCTTCTGACTTTAATGAAAAGACGTTGAACTTGGTATAGTTGAAATACACTGAGGCTCCTTGACCATAGGTCCCAATAGATAGGTAGCTTCTGAAAAGTTCTTCCGTTTTCTGAAGACTTCTTATAAACATTTATATAGCAATCATTCTGGAATTTTAAGTAATAAATAGGTACATAGAATTTCATTTTGCCTTTGAAAATTGTACCATCTTCAACTGTTTTCCTTTTCCCATTTGTTTGGAGCCTTTCATAACTTCATTTATTTCTTCATTAGATATATATTTATTACACCTTTATGACATGCAAGCCATTTACTGTTCTCATGTCTATGTGCTGGGCGAAGTGTTGGTTTAAATATAAAATCTGTTTCTCTTATTTTCACAACTAATGAATTTCTTTAAAAAAATTTTCACTCTGTATGTAAAAATCATCTTATACAGAAGAATAGGGCTTGAGTCAATATCTTAACTGCAGTTACATTGGAAGAAAACAGCCAGACAACAGGCTTTGGATTGTATCATTAAATTATGTCTGATTATGCAGTGGTGAATATAAAATAAACAGTAGTAATCACATATCCAAGCAGGCATCATTTTAAGGCAGAAATATGGCAGAGCTGGGCAAGTGCATAAGGGTAAGAGCAGTAGAGTAGCCTTTACCAGTTTACATCAAGACATGGAAATGTTTATATGCAGGTTTGTGTGTGTGTGTGTGTGAATTTGCATATTTTCCTGAGGGAAATCTGTAAAGAGATTCCATGAGCAAGGTTTCGTCAGTGCTGTCTGTGAAGGCATCCTCTAAATTTTCAAGAAAATGATTTAAATAATTTGCTCAAATTGCAAGAAAGTTACAGCATCTGGTTTAAACTCATCTATCATGCACAGTAACATGAATAAGTGGAGACATTCATCACTAGGCACACAACAGAAATTGTGTTCTCCTATTGATATAATTAAATACTCATAGAAGCCCAAATGCATAATAGCTTCCAGACTCTTTGTTTAATGCCAAAAATCAATGGCTCCGCTTCCAATGAACTTGATAGGCATATGTTCCTAGTCAGAACCATTGTGAACCCTCTCCAGTTTCTAAACATTTATTGCTGGTACTGTAATAATAAACATCTTGCATTTATAAAATGTAATGTTGCTGAGAATTTTTCATTTTTCAAGAATGCAGAGCACACTATCTAATGGCTCTCATATGTCCACCGTGCCCACGGACAATTTGTCTTCCGAGGGGAGTGTTAATCTGACACCTCAAGGACAGACCTGTTTTCAGAGAGACTGAAAGAAAAGCTACAAACATTCATAGGCTTCAATAACTACTGAAAATCCTAGTGAACTGTGGCTGGGATTACTCAGAGTTCTGGATCACATTACTTCTTCATGCCGTATTTTGCTTAAATAATAGTTATTAAAGATGCTATGAGATTATTTTTTGACTTATTGCCAAATATGTATACCAAACACACATTTAATTTATGTGCATATATATAAAATCAAGCTAATGATGACATTTATGGTCCAATTGTTTTGTTTCTCATCTGGACTCACAGATGGGTGTGTAATAGTAATGTAGTTTCCATTTGCTTAAGCCAGTTGCATGTGATAACCCCAGAGCAGTGATGGAGGAAGCAAATATATTCTTTGGTCATAAACACTGCAGGGCAGAGCAAAATCCCTCTATTAAAGACAAATCCAAGATTTTGATCTCAGGTCAAGGGTAGCACATTAAACATAAGGCTTTTCTATTTTTGCAAATTAATACATTCCCCCCTCCCCCAAAAAAAAACAACCCACAAAAATTGGAATTTTCTTAATGGCAGTATTTTGCTTGAAGTAAAATCTTATAAACTCATCTCATTGGTGTAATAAAAGATTACTTCCTATAAGAAAAATTTAATTGACAGAGAAAGGAAAAATACTGAACTAAAGCTAGAAACAAGGCAAACATATTCACACCTGGATCTATACTGTTTGCTTCTCTTATTTGACATGCATTATTAATCTTAACATTCCCTGCTGGCTTGAGTAAGACTTGAATATTCACACCAATATCTTTAACTATAGCAATGTTTTATACAGGTGTGAGGATAAAATAAATATCATATCCATCCGGCTCACATACACATTTTGCTCATGACTTTGTTATTCTTTATATTTAAGAATAAGGTGTTTGGTCTCCAAAATTGCCTTCACAGCAATTTTTAACACTCTTCCATATTTCTTAATCCAAGGAAATACCTAATTCTATGCTTTGAAATAATGACAGCTTCTCAAATGGAAAAAGCAACCATGCTTCTCATATATGTTTATCACAATTATTGTTTTCTGTACTAATACCCTAGGCTATTCACTTCCTACCTACAAGCATGTAGGCAACAGTTATGAAGTGTGATAGATATACAAAATGCCAAAGGAATGTTTAAGCTAAAAAACACCTTTAATATGAGTTTAATATTTTAGACCATTTTACTTTGATTTTAGCTACAAATGTTTTCATACAGGCTAAAATGATTCACCAGACTTCCAAAGTTCATCTTTGTGTTCAGACTCTAATAGTTAAGAATTCAGCATTAATACACAGTAAGCTGGAAATATCTCTGGAATAAATATGTGGACTATGGCATAAGTTCTGTTGTCCCATCATGAGAACAACAATCTCGTCTTCTGCCTACTTTTTTTTTTTTTAGTTACTAGCATATAACATTATGTGTATTAAGGTACACAACATTATAATTCAATATCTGTACATATTGTGAAATGATTACAGCAATAATTCTAGCTAACAGTTATCACCACACATAGGCTTTGTTATTTTTCTTGTGATGAGAGCTTTTAAGATTTATTCCGTTAGCAACTTTCAAATATACAATACAGTTATTATTAACTAGTCACCAGACTATATGTTACATCCCATGACATTTGTTTTATAACTGGAGGTTTATATCTTTTGACCACTCTCACCCATTTCACGCTATCCCCAACCCCCTGCCTCTGGCAATCACTAACATGTTCTCTGTATTTTTGAGGTTGTTGTTGTTCTTTTGCTTTGTTTCATTTTGTCTTTAAGATTCCACATGTAAGTGAGATCGTATGGTATTTGCCTTTTTCTAACTTATTTCCCTCAGCACATTGCCCTCAAAGGCCAGCCATGTTGTCACAAATGGCAAGATTATCTTCTTTTCCTCTGTTCATAGTCTATACATTTAATCACTTAACATTTATAACATTATCTCGTGGGCTTCCCCTGATAGTTCAGTTGATAAAGAATCTGCCTACAGTGCAGGTGACCTGTGTTCAGTACCTGGGTTGGGAATATCCCCTGGAGAAGGGAAAAGCTGTCCTCTCCAGTACTCCAGGGCTTCTCTTGTGGCTCAGCTGGAAAAGAATCCACCTGCATTGCAAGAGACCTGGGTTTGATCCCTGGGTTGGAAAGATCCCCTGGAGAAGGGAAAGGCTACCCACTTCAGTTTTCTGGCCTGGAGAATTTCATGGCTTGTACAGTCTGTGGGTTCACAAAGAGTAGGACACGACTGACAAGACTGATTGACACGATAACATTTATAATACTATCTTGTGTCTGTTAAGTAGAGCAAACAAAGTTGGGCCTGTTTAACTTAACCAAAAAAAAAAATCACTGTCCGCCAATGAGTATTATACAAAACCAGCCAGCTGCCTGACACTAGGGTGGGGAGATGTGAGAAGACCAGGTAACCCTGGGCAGGTGGCTGAGTGCCAGGAGGGGCTGGGAAAGAGAAGGAAAAGGAGCATCTTAGATGTGAAGGGAATATCTGTCTTAATGAGAGGGGTCAAAGGAGGGGCTTGAGAAGCATGACAGTTCAGCGCTTTCTCCAGGATGGCATAGTGTGGGGGGGCTGAGTGTCGCAGCCTTTCCTAGTGCCTTGCCTGGCCCACCGGCCTCCTCAGAACTTGGGGCCCAACTACTCCTGACTCCAACAAAAAAGAAGAATCTTCAAGGGTTCATGTCCAACACCCATGATAGCTTCGTATCAATATATGCCAAAACCAATACAGTACTGTAAAGTAAAATAAAGTAAAAAAAAATAATAAAATCTTTCAAAACCATTTTCCTCCAAAACTCAAGTTGATTGGCATGATATAATTTAAGGCAACTCCAAACACAACTTCCTATGTTTAATAAGGAAACCATGGTTAATGAAGCAAAACTGAGAAAGAGGTGTTTTTTGAGCTAAATATAGCTTCAACATTCTTTTCAAAGTTTTTTTCTTTTTTTTAATAGATCTTGGCAAAGAGTTTTCTAATCAAATGAACAAATCCAGAATGTAGTAAAACGGCCCATATAAGTAGATGTTTATTCTGAAGAAGTTTTCAGTGCTGTGGATGACCTCTTTGTTGAGTTTCTGATTTTATTTGTTACTCTTTTCATGCCAAGAACTGCTTACTTAAAGCCACATTTATCTGCAATCTTTCAACTGGCATCATGCAATCTTTTCCGTTAGTAAAGAGATAAAGGCTATGGCTCATGAACATGTATAAATATTTTGTTAATTCAATGTTAACACCCCATAGAAATTAAAGCACTTTGCATTTAACTACCAAGTATTTCTCCTCCAAAAATAGAATGTGTAAAAAGGGTATACAGTACAATGTAAGTATACGATATCTGACAATCAAGTTTTATCAAAGTTGTTATCTCTAGTGTTAGATGTCTGATTATTGCTTTTTAAATTAAAATTTCTTTATGTTTTTTAGAAATATTTGAAATCATGTATATTTCATTAAAAGTAAGATTATAATTCACATACTATTTTATAACATTTTACTTGGTTGTAAGAATGGTGGCTCAGTGTTAAAGAATTATTGCCAAAGCAGGAGACGTGGGTTCAATCCCTGGGTCAGGAAGATCCCCTAAAGGAGGAAATGGCAACCCACTCCAGTATTCTTGCCTGGAAAATCCCACAGACAGAGGAGCTTGGCACACTACAGTCCATGTAGTCGCAAAGAGTCATACATGACTTAGTGACTGAATAACAACAGCAAATTATAAGAACTTCTTTCTATGTGAAGAAATATGTACAACATCATTGTAGGGATCAGTTAATGCTTTCTTAATTATTTATCCATTATTCCACACTTAGGCTGTTGGCAGCTTTTTCCTATCATAAATAGTAACATGACAAAATCTTTATAGCTATTACTTTGAATCTACAGTGCTTTCTTCACTCAGTTCTTTTGTATTCATTCTTAGGTGTGAATATAGTGAGGTCAAAGGGAAATATATATTTTGTCAATGTCTTCTATAACTGATTTACTGAGTTACTTGTGTATAAACAGCTTGACTTATTTTGTTGGGCAATGTTCATAAATGTTGGAAAAGATTAGAAGATCATTTAAAATCTATAAATGATAAATTAAAAAAAATATAATAGCTGCTCATTTTGAATTAAGTCTACAATTAGTTTTTATATAATAAAGATATTTGGTATCTCTTTCTGTCTCTATTTTCCTTCTCAATTTTGCTCAGGCAAGATCATAAGCTTTCATTTAGAAGACAACAAAATGAATTTGTGGAATTGAAACACATTAAATATGGAAGTCAGATAATCCTTTGAGAAGAAGTCACCTGCTGTCTTTTTAGACATCTGTATTAAAGTCACCTCAAGGACTTTATCACTCAGACTAAATTTCCACATCTTAACCTCCATAAAGTCTGCAAAATCTACCCTAATTGTAGATCCTTCAAAATATTGTGATACTTCTTTAACAGTGTTAATACTTAGCATATATGATTAATTCCTGGGAACTTAACAGTTTTAATATAAGACAGTACCTCAAAAGTGGTGCAAGAGAATCCTGATCAGTTTTTACAGTCAACTATTTTGTAGGAAAAAAAAAAAAAAGAGATTAACATGCCATCAACATTTTTCCTTTGCTCCCATTGTATGTTAAAATAATTTTAGAGTGAATAAATTAAGGTGGAAACATTATCTTCCACACTCACAAACACAAAAATCATACCAGCAAGTTGTGTTGGAGTAAACGTAAGGGCAATGTAAATTGGTAAATACTCCTTCTCTATGAATAAGAAAGATTCTGCACAGTGAGTGTCCTAAACATTGGACAATGATGCCAACGCCAACTATTCTACTATGAAGTTTTCTTATGGTTATAGAGATTGAATAGTAACAGAACATAAATAGTACTGAGACAAGAATTCCACAATATTATTATGACTTAGAGAGGGAAATAGGACATGGATGCTGTGTAAGATAAATGACAAGAATCCCATAGTTCCTATTTCTTTGGTAATATAGGCATTGCTTTGCATCCCTTACTTGTAAATGAGGAATTATCATCTCAAATTCCACAAAAACAACATGAACGAGAATGCCATTCAACCACCTCTGTAGCCTTATTGGCCTTGATTGTCATGAGAGACAGCTCCAAGGACAGAATAAGATTGCCCTAGGGAAAATAATAGATTTTCCATTAAGTTTAGCAAGAATTGCTAGCATAACTTCAGGTATTGAAAAGTCTTCAAAAACCTCATGTCCCTCTTTCTGGATACTTTTTTTTTTTTTTCTAGCAAGGAGGGAAATTGATTGCTGGAAAGAATTCTTAACTTTTGAATGTTTGGCAAGCTGTTTAGTTCTTTCTTGTCTATTTCTTTGTTTTTTAACTTTTTTGATGAGTTTTTAAGACATCACTGTACATGTTCTGCCATTTGAATCAAAAATGCCAAAACTTAGATTAAAATGACTCAGCAAAATGCAAGTTTCCTCTAAATTATTATGCTCTTATAAGCCATTGATATTATTAGTAACTTCAAATGAAGTGTATGATGACATAGGCAAAGGTCTCTTAATAATTATTATTTATTTATAGTCATATAGTACTCTAGGCAGTGTTTGATTATACAAGCATGTTTCTAATTGTAGCCTTAAAATAACTAAAAAACAGAAAAAGATGTAAACCACTAATGAAATTACTATTTTGGGGACAAACACATTTTTCAGTTTAGTTTTCAAAATGTGCTTATTCAATTAGTGGTTTAACCACATAAAAATTAACAGCAAGTTGTTTCTGTTTTGGCTGGGTAATAATTACTAATACCTATGGAAAAGTACATTTTAAAATATATAATAAAAAGGAAACTAAGAACATTATTGATTTTTTTTCACTGCACCCTCAATGGTTCATGAAATATTATTTTAAATGATGTTGTTAGGTATGGTTATTTACAAATATATTTTCATTTTATATCATATATGCAGTCAAAGTCTGTGCTTTTCTATAATATATTTAAGTTTAGAATGAAAACTGTTGTCCAAATAGAAATTACTTGGTTTCCATTTATTTGTAACTGATATTCTGCAAGTAGCTTAAAGTATTGTGTTGAGAAAATAAGAATTTGGTAATTTATTGCCCTGATATAATAGTCTCCACAATTAATTTTGTTTCAATTTTATGATGANAAGTTTAGAATGAAAACTGTTGTCCAAATAGAAATTACTTGGTTTCCATTTATTTGTAACTGATATTCTGCAAGTAGCTTAAAGTATTGTGTTGAGAAAATAAGAATTTGGTAATTTATTGCCCTGATATAATAGTCTCCACAATTAATTTTGTTTCAATTTTATGATGATGAACCATTATAAAATAATTTAAAATAATGTAATATGCAATGATGATTGGAAATCACACTTGGTAACTTTAACTACCAAACAAAAGAAGAAAGAAAAAAAACCTTAAATATCTCAAAATGACTCCAAGATAAAGTAGTGTCATGATGAGTTCTTTTAAAAAGTAATAGCATCTTCATTTCCAAGGTAAAAAGGAAAAACATGAAAATTATACACTTTGATGCTTAGATGAATGTGATTTTTTCCATATATTATCACTTTATGGGCAAAGAGCAATAATTACACTGTGAAGGCATCATGGTAGAAAAGACAAGTTCTCAATTCCACCTAAGAGACATCTGTTATGAACTTACCATATGTCTAGAAGATGTCAGGTGAATGGACCAATATACAACATATATGATATGGGCTTGTTTTCATAGTTTTATAGCTTCTGTGTAAGGAAGAACTTCACACAAACCAAGTGTAAAGTAAAATAAAAAGTAATGACAAAATTTAGCAATCATACCGTATGTTAAAGATTCTCAGGGAAGAAACACAAACAAAATTATAAAAACAATTAGCATATTTGGGAGGTTGGAGGTTACACACAAGTTGAAAATTCTGCATTCCTAATTTTTACATGACTGAATTTAATTCCGACTTTCTCAATGGAAAAGCCAAACATTTACAAGCTGAAATTTCTGCATAAAAATGTCAATATATTAACTTGCTTTTATAATAGAGTAGGCTAAACTGCCATAACAACCAAGCAGTTTACTTCCTGTTCACATAATGATGTAAAGTTGACATTCCTGGTTGGAAGGCCGCTCTCTTTCATGTGATACAACAACCCTCAGGATCTGCCTTTTCCGAAGACCGTTTCACCTGCCACCTCCAGTCAGCAGAAAGGGTAAGTCAGGGTGAAGGAGACACATATACACTTTTATAAGCCCAGACTTTTGCAATATTGAAGGAACTTAGTAATTAGGCCACATCCACCTTCAAGGAGATTGGGGAAGGTAGTCGAGTCCTGTGCTATCTGTTACCATGGAAAAGAAAAATGCAATTTGGTGGACAGCTAGTGGTATTTGCCATGACTTTTATTAAAATAGTTGATTGATAAAGACATGAGATTACTCCGATTTTCTTGACTTTCAGTCTCAGATATCACTGACGCAATTAGGTACATATTCTGTATGTGCTGTTCATTCTGTCTATAACCAAATTACATCTCTCATATTAAGATCATTTTGGTGAGTGTAGCAAGTGGTATTTATTTAACAAGTGAATAAAAAGTTATATATGGTTTGTAAGTGCAGATGACACCACCCTTATGGCAGAAAGTGAAGAGGAGCTAAAAAGCTTCTTGATTAAAGCGAAAGAGGAGAGCAAAAAGGTTGGCTTAAAGCTCAACATTCAGAAAATGAAGATCATGGCATCTGGTCCCATCACTTCATGGGAAAGAGATGGGGAAACAGTGGAAACAGTGTCAGACTTTATTTTTTTGGGCTCCAAAATCACTGCAGATGGTGACTGCAGCCATGAAATTAGAAGACGCTTACTCCTTGGAAGAAAAGTTATGACCAACCTAGATAGCATATTCAAAAGCAGAGACATTACTTTGCCGACTAAGGTCCACCTAGTCAAGGCTATGGTTTTTCCTGTGGTCATGTATGGATGTGAAAGTTGGACTGTGAAGAAAGCTGAGCGCCGAAGAATCGATGCTTTTGAACTGTGGTGTTGGAGAAGACTCTTGAGAGTCCCTTGGACTGCAAGGAGATCCAACCAGTCCATTCTGAAGGAGATCAACCCTGGGATTTCTTTGGAAGGA
>SJYX01006753.1:76397-105942 GCA_006410675.1 Oreotragus oreotragus | reverse complement strand
CTGATGCTGGGAGGGATTGGGTGCAGGAGGAGAAGGGAACGACAGAAGATGAGATGGCTGGATGGCATCACGGACTCGATGGACGTGAGTCTGAGTGAACTCTGGGAGATGGTGATGGACAGGGAGGCCTGGTGTGCTGCGATTCATGGGGTTGCAAAGAGTTGGACACGACTGAGCGACTGAACTGAACTGAAAAAAAAATTTTTTTAAATAAAGTTCAGAGACTAATCACTTAAAAATAAATAAATAAATAATAAAAGCATGGCCCTCACACCAAAACTACAAGGTCAATGCCAACCTCAGCATCCCAGGGAGGCAGATCCTGAAACCCGATCAGATCTCCTGAATTAAAATTTCTGATGATGGGTTTGAGAATCTAGTCTTCTCACTTAGAGTAAAATGGTTAAATCCAAATGCATGCTAGTTGTGAACCATGAGTTCCTTTGCATTTGCAACAGATGACAGTAAGTCTAAATATCACATTTATTAGGTAACTTAAGAACTTCATTCTCAGTCAAATGTACTAAAAAGGGTCACAATATGCTATCCCATTTGGACACAGAATTACTTTGTGCTGAAGGCTTTTGAGTCCATAAAATCTCTTATCTACCAAAAAGCAGAGCCTCCCAACAGAACTCAATTGTCATAAGTCCACTCCCTAAGAACTCTAATTTAATCACACCCAAACAGACATTGTTGGACGACTAGCATTTTTCCACTTAGTCTCCTAAGTGAGACCATCTACCTTTCCAAAACTTCATTTGTTTTCCCCTAAGTGCCTTTTCTCTCCCTCCCTTTCTCCTATTCATCTATGTATATAAGATTTCAACTATGTAACTGCTTCTTTGGGGTTTTCACTTCTTTTCTGTGAAGTTCTTCATACACATAAAATTATTTATGTCAGTAAAATCTATATAGATTTTCTCTTGTGAAGCTGCCATTTATCAATTTAATTTGCAGGTCTCACAGACTGAACATAAGAGGATGGAGGAAAAGCATTTCCTCCCCTACAATGTCAAGTAAAGTCCATGGAAATTTGTGTCATTCATCTAGTAGAACAACAATAAGAAGAATTTTCTATTTTTAGATTAGAACTGGCCCAGCCAAAGGACATAGATACTCTTGATATTCCCAGGAGTTCTGGAAGAACTGATATACCAATTTCTAAATCTAGTGACTTACGGGCTCAAAAGTAGTTAGCAAGTGTCGAGACCATAGATTCTGGAACCCAAACTGCTACATTCAATTTTTTTTTCCAGCGACTTACTAACACTGAGGTTTGGCAAAGTTTCCTGTCGTTTTGGCATTCATCACATTGCCTACAATGGAGATAGTGACTCACGATTCTGCATGTTTGTTGGGAGCATTCAATGAAATAATGGGCAAGAGAATCTGGGAAGAGAATCTGAGCCTCACCTTCCAGGGATATTATATGCAAAATTCTCCCTTTATGATTATTTTTACTTGATTAACGATCACTTGTGTTGGAACTGAGTATCTCATCATAGAAGGCAATTAAGAACATATGAGGTTTCTCCTTATGAGTCACAAATTATATGAACATTGTCTTTCTCACACAAATAGTAACAGGAACTTGTTACAAAGCTCTTTTTTATATATATAATATGCCTTCAAGCCACAGAAAAATCTAGCCAAAAAAGAATTTATTCCCATATCAATATTAAAATTTTATAGATGAGGAAGCTAAATTCTGAGAATTCATGGGGTCACAGAGTCGGACACGACTGAGCGACTGAACTGAACTGAAGGGACTAAATGGCAGGGGAACACACTTGAACCCAGATGCTCTGGTTCAAAAATTCCAGCCTCTGCCTACCACACACTGCCTCATGCTGCTGCTGCTGCTGCTGCTAAATGGCTTCAATCGTGTCTGACTCTGTGCGACCCCATAGACAGCAGCCTGCCGCCAGGTTCCCCCGTCCCTGAGATTCTCCAGGCAAGATTGTCCTAAATCCACACTGCAGTGCTTTGAAAAATCTCCTAACCAACAGGATGGGAAAAAAAAAAAAAAAAAAAACAATCCCCAAAGACTCTCAAAATTAAAATTATTGTAGACTTCATGNATCCCTGAGATTCTCCAGGCAAGATTGTCCTAAATCCACACTGCAGTGCTTTGAAAAATCTCCTAACCAACAGGGTGGGAAAAAAAAAAAACAATCCCCAAAGACTCTCAAAATTAAAATTATTGTAGACTTCATGTTATATCACATATAATTAACCATAATGAGATGTCACATGTCACAAACCAGCTACTATATGGACAAGATTAATACAGCCATTCTTTAAATAACTCAGCTTGCATTTTTTGTTAAATATCACAGTAGCTTAAGAATTTACATTTTGCCTCAAGTTATGCAAACTTTACCCAGAAATTCTGAAATAAGTTTGATTTTGATCTTGTGGGAACAACTCTCCTTTGCTTAAGGGCAAAATGTTGGGCCCATTAACCTTTCAAAATCCATTTAGTGCAATGATCCTTTGATTCTACTGAGACCTGAGGTTTAAGTTCAATTGTACGGCCAGAATTTGTGACTATGGTGTTGCCATAGTAACTTACATCATTATAAAGAAGTTTAATGCACATGCAAGGCTGTTATTGAGGGGGGAACAAATTCATTACAAAAGTATCTTTGATAAGAACTAATTGAAGTCCACATAATAATGTGAAATTACTATTCTCTGGACTTTCAGTTCAGTTCAGTTGTCGAGTAGAAGTGAAAAAGTTGGCTTAAAGCTCAACATTCAGAAAACAAAGATCATGGCATCCAGTCCCGTCACTTCAATAGATGGGGAAACGGTGGAAATAGTGGCTGACTTTATTTGTTTTGGCTTCAAAATCACTGTAGATGGTGATTGTAGCCATGAAATAAAAGACGCTTACTCCTTGGAAAGAAAGTTATGACCAACCTCGTTCGGTTCAGTTCAGTCATTCAGTCGTGTCCGACTCTTTCCAACCCCATGAATTGCAACATGCCAGGCCTCCCTGTCCATCACCAACTCTTGGAGCTCACTCAAACTCATGTCCATCGAGTCAGTGAGGCCATCCAACCATCTCATCCTCTGTCATCCCCTTTTCCTCCTGCCCCCAATCCCTCCCAGCATCAGGGTCTATTCCAATGAGTCAACTCTTCACATGAGGTGGCCAAAGTATTGGAGTTTCAGCTTCAGCATCAGTCCTTCCAATGAACACCCAGGACTCATCTCCTTTAGGATGGACTGGTTGGATCTCTTTGCAGTCCAAGGGACTCTCAAGAGTCTTCTCCAGCACCACAGTTCAAAAGCATCAATTCTTCGGTGCTCAGCTTTCTTCACAGTCCAACTCTCACATCCATACATGACTACTGGAAAAACCATAGCCTTGACTAGATGGACCTTTGCTGGCAAAGTAATGTCTCTGCCTTTGAATATGCTATCTACGTTGGTCAAAAGAGTCTTCTCCAGCACCACAGTTCAAAAGCATCAATTCTTCGGTGCTCAGCTTTCTTCACAGTCCAACTCTCACATCCATACATGACTACTGGAAAAACCATAGCCTTGACTAGATGGACCTTTGCTGGCAAAGTAATGTCTCTGCCTTTGAATATGCTATCTACGTTGGTCAAAGCTTTCCTTCCAAGGACTAACAATCTTTTAACTTCATGGCTGCAGTCACCATCTGCAGTGATTTTGGAGTCCAAAAAAATAAACTCTGCCACTGTTTCCCCATCTATTTCCCATGAAGTGATGGGACCAAATGCCATGATCTTCGCTTTCTGAATGTTGAGTTGAGCTTTAAGCCAACTTTTTCACTCTCCTCTTTCACTTTCATCAAGAGGCTTTTTAGTTGCTCTTCACTTTCTGCCATAAGGGTGGTGTCATCTGCATATCTGAGGTTATTGATATTTCTCCCGGCAATCTTGATTCCAACTTGTGTTTCTTCCAGTCCAGCGTTTCTCATGATGTACTCTGCATAGAAGTTAAATAAGCAGGGTGACAATATACAGCCTTGACGTACTCCTTTTCCTATTTGAAATCAGTCTGTTGTTCCATGTCCAGTTCTTTTTTTTTTTTGGAATAAGACATTTGTAAATTTTATTTCTGATAAAGTAGTTTTGTCTTGATAATATAAAGAACTTTGTAAACTCAGTAAGAAGCAAACAAACCATTGGATAAATAATGGATATTTGAATAGATACTTCATTAAAGAAGATATATGGGTAGAAATAAATATCCTCAGCATCCTTATTTATCTGGAAAGAGCAAATTAAGTCCACTGGAGTGGGTTGCCCATGTCCAGTTCTAACTGTTGCTTCCTGACCTGCATATAGGTTTCTTAAGAGGCAAGTCGAGTGGTCTGGTATCCCCATCTCTTTCAGAATTCTGCACAATTTATTGTGATCCACACAGTCAAAGGTTTTGCCATAGTCAGTAAAGCAGAAATAGATGGTTTTCTGGAAGTCTCTTACTTTTTTGATGATCCAGCGGATGTTGGCATTTTGACCTCTGGTTCCTCTGCCTTTTCTAAAACCAGCTTGAACATCTGGAAGTTCATGTATTGTTGAAGCCTGGTCTGGAGAATTTTGAGCATTACTTTACTAGCATGTGAGATGAGTGCAATTGTATGATATTTCTCCTGGCAGTCTTGATTCCAGCTTGTGCTTCATCCAGACCAGCATTTCTCATGAAGTACTCTGCATATAAGTTAAACAAGCAGGGTGACGATATACAGCCTTGACAGTAATGTAAATCAATTACTGGTATCAAATATCTCATATGAATCTAGTCCTAACACATTAAGATTTAAACAACTAGATTCTATTCCAAGCATCCAGGGCATTTTGTAGCTTAAAAACGTTTCTACACCTCCCAGATTTCAATGTAATTGCTCATTTGCTCCGTTAGTTTCTACTCCTACAGAATTCATTTACATCACCTTATTTATCCAGATTTCAACCCTCCAGAATTCTCAAGCAACCAGAGCATCTCATATTCTGATAGTTCCAAATAAAAGAAAGCAAGAAACAGTAATAAAAAGGCAACAGTTAACCAAACAATTAAAAAGCGAAACAGCCCAAAGAATAACTGCACACACAACTTCTGGAGGTTGTCAGAAGGCAAAATTCTGATTTTCTGATGACCAGGCCTGGCCCTTTGTATAAAGGTCATAAAACAGTGAGGAAATAAAAGATGATTGGAGAAAAAGAGCAAAGGAAACGAGAAATGGCTGTTGATAAGGAGAAGACAGGATGGGTCAGGGAGCCAAGCAGCACCCACTTGGTAAAAAAGAGAGCAGAGGCATCCGTCTGAGAGGATCTGCCTCTCTGAATGGGTCACTTCTACCGGCCCTGTGAGTGCCAACACCAGAGCGGGGTGAGCTCCTGCACCCAGAATACAGCCTGTGGGCAGCCAGTCCCCACTGTCACCTTGTGGGGAACGCTGGGAGCTAGACCGGGCCAGGAGAGCCCTCAGAACTTATAAGTCTAAGCCCAGGGAGGAGACAGAGAGAAGGTTGGCTGAAAACATCATGAAAGGTGGGTTAGGCAAAGCCGTCAAGAAGTCCTTAGGCCAAAGGGGCAAAGAAAGGAGCTTCAAGCGGTCCACGATTGGGTCTGTCTTCACATTCTACCATGCACAGTGGGCTAGGAGCAGCCGTGGGGGCCTGGCCTCAGTGCACCTTGGTGATGGATGTCAGAGTATAACATCTGGCACCCTTGGTCAGTCATGTTTCCTGAAGCCAGAGGTCTGCGAAGCACATCTGAGTGACCACCACATCCCCCACCCCACTGGATAAGTAGTGAAACCGAGTCACAGAGAAATTAAGTAACTTCTGAAAAGTCAGAGCTAGTTAGCAGAGGAACCAAGGCTTTGATGCTCTGGTTTCAGAAGCCATGCTGCTGAGCACTATGCTATAGGCTGTCTCCTGTCTAAGCCTACATTTTTCATACCTTCAGAAACTGTTTAAAATTCACAACATTGTCTTTGACAGACAGCTGCATGTGCTTCACTGGGAATATAGCATTCAAGAAAAGGCACTCTATAATAGTTTCAGTAGATGCCCATCAATGCACAGTTACTACATTCATAAACCACCAAAATTAGGACAGCATTTCTTAACCTAGATAACTACAGAGCAGTCTAAAAAACTAAAATAAAAACCATACATCCAGAATGACTCCTGAGCCCATGATGTGGAATAATTGCAATGAGCACTATTTCTTGTTTTATTTCCATCCCACCCCCAGCCCTTGACAACCACAAATCATTCTCTATGTCTGGTCACTATTCTTTTTAATAGCACAACATCAATCAACTCTATTTCATTAGGTCCCTCAAATCTTAGAATACCTGATGTATGTTTCCATTCTCTAGAACCAAGCAAGGCCAAATTCTGAATGAGAAACCAGGTAAATAGTCCTGTATCACTGGGTGAAGATTTTCTTAGTAGACTTGGAAACATGTCTCAGTATCCTAAGTTTCTTTCGTACAAGTAAACATTTCTAGAAAATTCTTCTTTACGGAAAAGGGACTACAGAACTGAAAGCCCTGGAAACAAGAGCTGCACAAGGACTCCCCCAGGGCCTTTCATCCCATCTCAGGCTGAACCAAGTACACTGGCCATTTGCTGTCTGGCTCCAGCTCTGGAGGTCAGTGCAGGCACCCCTGGCCTCCACAGCAGCCCGGGACCCTCGTCTAATTCCCCCTGTGGCCAGGATTGCAGCCAGCACCCAGTGCCCTGGAAGCAAAGACATAAGGATCCAAAGCCGCTCCTCATTCATGCCTCACACACAGGAGCTCCAGGGGCCCAAACTTCCCATTTCTTTATAGTCACCTGGGAGTAAACCTATTAAATTGTTCAAGATTTCGAGGACCAGTGAAAAGTTATCCCAAACTAAGTAAAGTCTCCTCCTGGAAGCCATTCATTGGAGAACATCCACGCTCTGGCTTCCATCCATTGATCCATTCAAATTTTGCACCCAGGGTCACTCATTTGGGAATCACAGTGTCACTGGACTCAGAATCATAGAAATGGCAGGTCTTTTGTCCTCTTTCTGGGCCTCAGATTGCTTAATAAAATACATTTCAAGTATTTTACTCCTTCTGCATGTGACAGACAACCAGGAACTTTAACTTTTATATAAAGAAAATCCATTAAAAGCAAAAACCTATTTGTATTAATTTGATTTGTTTTCCTTATGATGGAAAATAACTGCCAAGAATAATGGTCCCAAATCCTCTAAATCTGAGTCTGGTCTGAATTTGAAATGTATGAGGCCATCCCCCATCCATCCCCACGAACACACCAATCCCAGAATGCACTGGGCTCCTGAGACTACAGCTGGAAGCAGTTGGCACATCTCAGATCTTAGGTTTCACCTAAAAGTGGATCAAGTGGGAAATTTCAGCTGGGTGGGGATTGTGGGTGGTTTTTCCCTCAGACTGGGTGTGTGAGAATGTGGAAGTGTCCTTTTCTCACCATCCACCAAGCTAAGATTTCCAACGCACAGACAAATGTGAAAAGAATCTCCCTTTTCTAACACCCTGTTAAACCCTGAGAAATAGCCCATCTGCAAAAAAATATGTCCTTGGCTTTTTGTTTGCTTTTGTCTTGAATAAGCCTGCCATCAATTACCACCCAGAATATGCCAATCATTTTTGCCATACATGCCTCTTAAAACATTGTCTCTTTCACTATGAAGTTTGACTAGTCAGGACTGGATACTGAGATTCTCAGCATTGAAACTCCGAAAGTAACTCATGTCACATGGGCACACGCCATAGTGCCTGTCTCCCTTTTGGTGATTAGCAACTGAAAACAGTGATGATGACCCAAAAGAGGATAGTGAAGCAAAGCAAACACACTATCTCCCCAAATGCCCCACTGATCTACCACCTAAAAGGCAGAGGGGCATATTAATTTCTTAGAGAAATCAGAGTATTACTCTGGCTAAATATCAAGTTATGTTATGTGATATTCTGAAGAAAATAAAAGTAGACAATAGACAATACAAGGTGTTACAATTTAACTAATAATATTAACACCGTGTACAAATTCAATTTTATCCTCTATTTGGGCTTCAGAGAAGGCAGGAGACAGGCCAATAGCAAAAAAGAATCTTTTCCTCTCAGGCAAAGGCCCACTTGTGAATTTTTACTCAGCTCCAGGGAAACAACCTTCCTAGCTCCATATACCGGGGAAGGCAATGGCACCCCACCCCAGTACTCTTGCCTGGAAAATCCCATGGACGGAGTAGCCTGGTGGGCTGCAGTCCATGGGGTCGCTAACAGTCGGACAGACTGAGCGACTTCACTTTCACTTTTCTCTTTCATGCATTGGAGAAGGAAATGGCAACCCACTCCAGTGTTCTTGCCTGGAGAATCCCAGGGATGGGGGAGCCTGGTGGGATGCCGTCTATGGGGTCACACAGAGTCGGACACGACTGAAGTGACTTAGCAGCAGCAGCAGCTCCATATACAGGTAAGGGGCAGTTTTCCTGTTACATTGGTAGGAAGAGCTAGTCTAATTCCCTTGGTTACAAAGGCAGTGACAGAGCAAGAAACAGGCAGGTTAAGGACCCTGCCGCAGCAAAAAGGCTCTGGACCCAAACTGTAGGTATTGATAATTTAAGAGTAAGTCACAAATGATGAGGNTATACAGGTAAGGGGCAGTTTTCCTGTTACATTGGTAGGAAGAGCTAGTCTAATTCCCTTGGTTACAAAGGCAGTGACAGAGCAAGAAACAGGCAGGTTAAGGACCCTGCCGCAGCAAAAAGGCTCTGGACCCAAACTGTAGGTATTGATAATTTAAGAGTAAGTCACAAATGATGAGGGACACAGACTTATTCCATTTTTGCATTTAAAACTACATCTGTAACTAATATTCCTGTGGGTCAGAATTCTAGCTCTCTTCCTAGTCTCATGAAAGTGTGCACCATGTTCCCAGCACACACCCCCTGCCTCACTCTGGGCTGGTCACACCAGTCTTACCCTGCTCTTTCTAGAAAGTCTGTCCTATGTGCCAACCTCTTTCCTGTGGGAGAAGAACATTTTCCTCCATCCTCTCAGCTTCTGTGGCTCTGGAGCCTATGGACTGAATGGACAAAAGAGAGATTAAGAACAAAAATTTCCACCAGGCCAACCTGATGACCCAATCTGCTTTCAGGGCATGGGGCACACAGAGCTAAAAGTGCTTATTTTATGTCCCATGACTCCAATCAGATTGATAAAATTCTCAACTTCATGACTGTCTAAGCTTAATGGGAATTCCTAGAGGGGAAAAAACATATTATAAACTGAAAACTGAAGGGAAAGCCTTTTCTCATACAGCCATGTCTCACAAACCTGTTATCTAGAGGCATAGCTCCCAGACTGCCTCCTCCCCACTGTCTGCACGTCACCACAGTCACCATTGTGTGAAAAGAGACAGAATTTCCTTGTTCCTTTACAGTTAAGGTAAGTAAAACACAGCTTAGACAACTAGGTGTATGTAGGAAAGAACTAGTTTAAAAGATAAGGAAACGTGTCATTGTCAAGAAGTTCTTACTCATGTGAGCTAAATTAGACTAGGCAATAAAGAAATTCAAATCTTATAAAGGACACCAGGAAACAAAAGTTGCTTCCAATGACATAAACATAATAGGGGAAAAAAATCTAAAAAAAAAAAAACACAAACAAATAAGCAAGTGATTGGTTGCACTCTCCTTATACTTAAGAGCAAAAAATACCAAGGTGGGCATACCAGACTTTTTGCTTTACTGCCGGTCGTAGATGTGTAGCTACTTTCAGCCTCATAGGACAAATCAATAGATCAATACTTAATGTACTGATTTGTTATTTATATTTCTAATCCAAAGGGTATGAGGGGACATGCTCCATTTTGGTGAGCATATTTATGAAATAAATTAACAAAGAAAATAGGCTTCCCTTATAGTTCAGTCAGTAAAGAATCTGCCTGCAATGCAGGAGTCCCAGGTTCGATCCCTGGGTGGGGAAGATCCCCTGGTGGAGAGCATGGTAACACACTCCAGTACTCTTGCCTGGAGAATCCCATGGATAGAGGAGCCTGGCAGGCTACAGTCCATAGGGTCTCAAGAGTCAGACACGACTTGGCGACTAAATCACCACCACAAAGAAAATGCCCTCAGCTGGCAGTGGCCCCCCACTCCAGCACTCTTGCCTGGGAAATCCCATGGACGGAGTAGCCTGGTGGGCTGCAGTCCATGGGGTCGTGAAGAGTCAGACACGACTGAGCGACTTCACTTTCACTTTTCACTTTCATGCATTGGAGAAGGAAACGGCAACCCACTCCAGTGTTCCTGACTGGAGAATCCCAGGGACGGGGGAGCCTGGCGGGCTGCCGTCTATGGGGTTGCGCAGAGTCGGACACGACTAAAGCAACTTAGCAGCAGCAGCAGCAGCAGGGGCTGTTCGAAGATTCAAAACATCTCTAACGGCATGGTTTTCTGTGATCATCCCAGCTAGATTCAGATTCCTAATCCAAATCGCTCCTCAGAAATGCAAAGACAAGACAAGACACCTGTTACAATTAGGTTTGGCTGCAAGTCATACACAAAACCCTGTAACTACAGCAGCATAAACAAGGTATACGGTCATCTCTCTGTCTCAGGAGAGCCTAGGAGTTGGCAGTCCAGAGGTTATTCATCTGCACCCAGAAGCCCTCAGGAACCCAAGCTACTTTAATACATGGCCACACCTTGCTGTAAAAGACTAGCAGGTGCTCTCTGTCTTTATTCAGGCACTCATGCACCCTCCACAAGAAGGGGATGATGGATGCTGGAGTAGGAAAGGAGCTGTCTCTACCAGATCCAAATTCTACCAAACACGTAAAAGGGATCACAATATGCCGCCCCCAAATATGCCACTTTGGCATAAGAATTCTTGAGCTGAAGGCAATTGAGAAAAGGCAGAAAAAGCTCTCTGCTCATCCCCCATCAGCCTAAAAGCTTAACTTGCCTTCTGAAGATGTCCTCCTCTCTCACATCCAGAAGGAAAGAACAACATTTATCACCAGAGCTCAAGACAGCACCCAGACGAGTCTGCAGAAACTAAACCTTACTATTGACAGATAACCCTTTCTTCGATTATGTTTCCCCGTATACTCAACATCCCAAAACTCACTACCCCTAGAAACCCAAACCCCCGTAACTTCATCTTTTCAATCCTCCACCATTCATTGCCCTTTGGTAAAATGGAATGTAAGTCTCCAACAGTAACTACTTCTGTGTACATGCATGTTAGTTGGTCAGTCAGGTCCAATTCTTTGGGACCCCATGGACAGTATGGACTATCGCCTGCCAGTCTCCTCTGTCCATGGGGATTCTGCAGGCAAGAATACTGGAGTGGGTTGCCATTTCCTTCTCCAAGGGATCTTTCCAACCCAGATATTGAACCCGGGTCTCCTACATTGTAGGCAGATCCTTCTGAGCCACCAGGAAAGTCCCCTCTGTGTACATAAAATAATATTAAAATTTGTATTTCTTTTCTTCTGTTAATCTTTCTCTCAGTTTAATTCACAGGTCTCAGTGAAAGAACATAAAGAGTGAGGAAGAATTTTTTTTCCTTCCCCACACATACAAATAGAAGTCAAACCCTCCACAGAGTATCCATTTATTTCTTTATTCAACAAACATTTACTGAGTCCATACTATGTGGGAGGAGAGACAGAAAACTTGGTTAAGCTCAGCAAGGTCCTGCCCTCACAGAGCTTTCCTTTAGTGAGGGAAGCAGACATTAAAAAAATACTGGTGCAGGGCTTCCCTCGTGGTTCAGTGGCAAAGAATTCTGCTCATGCAGGAAACACAGACTCAGTTCCTGATCTGGGAAAATCCCACATGCCCCGGAGCAGCTACGCTTGCGAGCCTCAACTACGGAAGCCTGTGAACCTAGACCCACTGCTCCTTAACAGGAGAAGACACTGCACTGAGAAGCCCATGCACTGCCACGAAAAAAGTTGCCCTGTTCTCCAACTAGAGGAGAGCCCTCAGAGCAGGGAAGACACAGCACAGCCAAAAATAAATTAATTAAAAAAAATATTACTGGTGCGGATGCAACAAGAAGGAGATCTAACACTGGGGTGAGAATGATAATACGAAACTTTCTGTAACCTTCCTTATTGTTGTTAAGGAACAGACAAAAAAAAAAAAAAGAAATAACAAACCAGAAGTAGGCCTTGTAAGTTCAATAACAGCCCTAAAGCGAATTTCCTGTCGTGATTGAGGTGGAGCCACAGAGCAGCCAGCACAATGCTGCTTAACCGTAAACAAAGGTCAGCCAGGGAGACTTCGCTGGAGGAAATCGGTCGACCAGCTTTAAAAAAGCCTCTTTTGTTTCTGGAAGCTACTAAAAATCCAAGCCGGGACCGGGGGCGGGGGAGGGGTGGGGGAGATGTCGTGACTTCAGCCACTTAGCCAGAGCGGCACGTAGACTGTGACATCTTAACCTGGGAGGGAGGGGGCCCTCGGTGGTGCGGAAGCTCTGAGAGGGCTGGGAGGGAGGCGGGGGAATACCAGCAGCAGCCAGCTCTCTGCTTTCGTGAGCAAGAATAAAATGAAATCCCTCAAGGAGGAAAGGAGGGAGTGTGGTCATGAGAAAGTCCTTGTTAAATGTGCAGAGGTCAAAAAATACCATGGGGAATGCAGACTCAGCTTACCTGTGTTCATAGGAGATGCTGGAATGATCTGCCACTTAGTAGACAGCTAAAGCAGACTGCAGAAGTAGGCAGAGGTGAGAATTCATCTTCTCTTTTTCTAACTCCTTGTGCAGGGCAAACTAGGAGAATAAAAAATTCACTGGGTCATTCCTACAGAGTCTACAGCCCTAAGCTATATAAAGTTTCCTGGTACTTTTTCCTCAGAGGTTTTTTTCTATTTCAAGAGGTTAAAATCATTTGATCACTCTGTTTTGGGGTAGCTAGAGTCTGGATTTACAACACCAGGAAACATTGCAATGATTATGCAGAATTCAAGTTAGGGCAGATCATTAAGTCAAGAAAAGAAAGAAAAACCTCAATGAATCATCTTTGTTATTCTTACCACAGTTTGTTACACTCTTTAAATGAATAACTGAGGGAAGTAATATAAAATTGACATCCCATTCTCCAAGTTGCAATTCATAAAAAACAAGATGCATCCCTGAGACACTGTCGAAAAGACAAGGCCACGTGTCGTCTCCTCCCCCAGAAAGAACACAGGAAAAGACGCTCTCATAGTCCTCTCATGAGGACTCCTCTCACAGGCTGTTTGAGATTATGAGCAAAGAGCATTTCCTGGCTCACAGCTGAATGTCCTCATTTTAATTGCAAACTCAATCCCTAAACTGGAGAAAGTCTTCTCTTTTCACGCAGAAGATTTGTTCACAGCTGAAAGCTAATTTGAATATAAGTTCACCAGCTCAAAAAGAGAGATTCAGTGGTACAGCATGTGGCTCACTGCAATCCAAGATCAAACCAGTTCCAGTCATGGTTCTTGAGTTCCTCTCAAGAGTCTTAGGTTAAGACTTCCTTAAAGGGACTGAGCTCATCAGAGAAAGCACTGGCAATCCCACCACAACAGGAGTAGCCCCGTCTAAGGAGCATCTTTCTGACCATACACAAGACCATGCCATCCTCCCCACTCCTTTCCAGATATGTGTCTATGCTGGCAGCCTAGGTCTAGACCTGCCAAATAGGGGTTAACCTCCACACTCTGGTCTCTCCCAGACCCTGTTTGTCAAAGGAACGACCTTTGAATCAGAGGTGACCCCCATCAGTCCAGATCTCTGAGCTTCTCTTAACTAAATCAGTGCCCCTGGGCTGGCCCAGACCAGCTCCACACAGAATACAGGGAGCTCACCGCTTCTTCCAGTATCCCCATGCATCTATTACACTTTATCTAGAAAGTTCTAACATCTGACCTCATACTTGTATTTTACAATAGTGCTGGGAAAAGAAGTATTGGAGAAAGATTATGCCCATTTTGCAGAGGAAGACAGGGGCCTCAGAAGAGATGTGGTTTAAGTTGAGAATGGAATCCTGCCCTTCTGACAACCCTGACACAAAGGATTAGAAATCCACTGAGCCACACCAGAAAATGCAGAGGAAGCTCACATCCAGTTCTCAGCCTCTCTCCATTTTCCCACTTCTCTTAAACCAGCACTGACTTCCCCAGGTACCCACTTTCCACTTGGCTATTGGCTCTCTACAGGATTTCCCGTCTTTGTCAACTCTGCCTCCAACTATCCCATTTGTTGAAACTTCTCTCTTCCACCTCCCATTCTGTTCTAACCAACTCTGAAATTTCCTTGACTGGCTGCTTTTGGAAGCTGATGACTTCTATTTTTTATGAAGGGTCATGACGAATACCCCTAAGTAATCGTAGCAGAATCTAAATGAATTTTTAATTGGCTGATCATCAGAGCCTAAGGAAGTAAAATGACATGTGACAGAAGACATTCCCCAGAGTGGGCAGAAGGGAGTGTTTTTAACAAACAGTCTGGTAGAAGTTGCTAATTTTCCCCCAATAATCATTTTGTCCTCTCTCAACAGAACACCCAAGTTGTGTCCAAGTACACAGCTGCCAAAAATAAAGGTTTGTTTCTCAACCTCCCATTCGGCTGTATATGCTATGTGACTAAGTTCTTCTATGTGATGTGACATGTTGCAATTGACATGTGCAACTTCCTGGTCACACCCTTAAGTGGAAGAGTGCCCTCCCCTACCCAAGTATGTGGTAGCGATGAGTCATCTTTCATCAAGCAGAACAATCAGAAGCTTCAGGCCCAGACACCAGGAGGTCACCAGTTCACCCTGGACTACCCACATCTGGACTGTTAAGTAGGAAAGATATTACCTTGTTGAGCTTTCATTCTTTGCAGTCTCTGAAACAGAAGCTAAAATCATATCCTGAATATGGGCCTTGACTGGAAGTCTATAAGCTGTTTCCATTCTTCTTGGTATAAATACTGCCTTTAGCTGAGAAGGGTCAGACTAGGGTAGGCTTGATTCACCAGAGCCTAAACCTCAAAACCTTTCGGCTGGAAGGAAATGTGTGAAACTTGCAAAGATCACCTGAGCTGTGGCCCACCTGTGGCTAACTGGCATGCACAGCCTCCTTCCAAAGAAATTTAAATTTGAATTTTTTTCTGAAGGCTAACACCTAAGTATAAATCAAGCACTTAGCCAATTTTGGTCCATGGTCTCCACATGGCCCAGCCTATGCATTTTATAGATGAGAGAGCTAGGGCACAGAAAGGTCAGATTACTCCTCTAAGAACATTCAGCTTCTTAGAAGCTGAGCTGAGCTGAAGACACAGATGCTCCACCTCCCAGACCTGTGCCACCTATATATCCAGCTGAAGCCTCAGGCATCGCAGCTCCCAGACAAGCAGGCAGGGCGAGGGACAGCGTCATTTTAACTGACTCAGGACTCAACATTTCAGGAAAGGTCACAGAACCTACCTTGTTGAGGCTTCATTCTTTGTAGTATGTTACAGGAGCTAAAATCTACTCTTTGTCTACTTTATTTCTTCCAGAGCAGTTCAGTCCTAACACCATTAGGCAGGTGAAGACTGTCCCCATTTGGGGACAGCTATGTATAGGATGCCTGAGTGGGCTGAGAAGGAAATCCACGTGGGAGATGAGATCAACACCCTCAAAACCAGAAGCAGGTGAGGAAGGTGTCCTCAGAAAGATGGGAGATTAGCTGTTCCAGTGAGAAATACATCAAGGGTAATGAGAGGCAGTTTCTTATTATCAGAGTTGCAAATACCAAAAGATAAAGAACTAAAATGAACCCTGCGATATTGGGTTGGATATGCAAGTTTTGATGTGAATTCCTAGCTCTCAGTATAAGCAGATAGATTCAGAAGTAAACGCAGAGGTACCTATGTATACAGTTGACCCCTGAACAACGCATTAGGGCACTAACCCTCTGCAGTCAAAAATACACATATAATTTAAAGTTGGCCTTCTGTATACGAGGTTCTGATCCTGCAGATTCAACCAACATATGACTGTGTAATACTGTAATTCTGTTGAAAAACATCTGAGCGTAAGTGGACCAGTTCAGTTCAGTCGCTCAGTTGTGTCCAACTCTTTTGCGACTGCATGGACTGCAGCATGCCAGACTTCCCTGTCCATCACCAACTCCTGGAGCTTGCCCAAACTCATGCCCACCAAGTCAGTGATGCCATCCAACCATTTCATCCTGTATTCCCCTTCTCCCCCGTCTTCAGTCTTTCCTAGCATCAGGGTCTTTTCTAATGAGTCAGTTCTTCACATCAGGTGGCCAAAGTATTGGAGTTTGAGCTTCAGCCTTAGTACTTTCAATGAATATTCGGAGTTGATTTCCCTTAGGATTGACTGGTTTGATCTCCTTGCAGTCCAAGGGACTCTCAGAAGTCTTCAACACCACAGTTCAAAAGCATCAACTCTTCAGCATTCAGCTTTATGGTCTAAATCTCACATCCATACATGACTACTGAAAAAACCATAGCTTATGTAGACTAGACAGACCTTTGTCTGCAAAGTAATGTCTCTGTGGACCAGTGCAGTTCAAACACGATCAACAGTCGGTTGTACATATATTTCCCAGCTCTGTCCTCTGTAAGGACCTAGCAGCAGTGATATCTTCATGTCACTAGTCATACCTACACCAGATCTTGGCTTCCAAATATGATTCTTTTCTATTTTTTTGGCTGTGCTTCCTGGCATATAAGATCCTAGTTCCTTGACCAGGGTTCAAACCTATGCCTGCTGCAGTAGAAACAGAGTCCTAACCACTGGACCACCAGGGAATTCCCCTAAATATGGTTCTTGACTAAAAGGAATCAGAGCTCCAGGGAGAAATGGCTGATACCAGAACTGGGGTAGGTTAATTACAAGAACTGCTGCTGCTAAGTCGCTTCAGTCGTGTCCAACTCTGCGACCCCATAGACGGCAGCCCACGAGGCTTCCTCGTCCCTGGGATTTTCCAGGCAAGAACACTGGAGTGGGTTGCCATTTGCTTCTCCAATGCATGAAAGTGAAAGGTGAAAGGTAAGTCGCTCAGTCCTGTCCGACTCTAGCAACCCCATGGACTTCAGCCCACCAGGCTCCTCCGTCCATGGGATTTTCCAGGCAAAAGTACTAGAGTAGGGTGCCATTGCCTTCTCCCAATTATAAGAACAACCTGGGACATCTTGTTTCAAAAAGCTAGCAAGTGCCTAAAGAACAAGGACACATTCAAAAACACAGATGTCAGCTCAAGGGGAACTCTGCTGGCCAAACCAGGAACATCAAGGTATGTTGTGAGCATCCAAAGAAGTAATAAAACAAATGGATTATAACTTCCTGTATAAAAAGAGGAAAATAGATGAGACAACTAAGTGGATAAAAGAAAGTTTGAGGGCGAACTGAACACACAGGTAGTTTCAAAGTCCCTCCCCACAGAAGAGATTAATTTACAAAGGAGAAATAGTTCACAAAGAAAAAAGCTGGTAGACACCACTCTGGTCAAGATATCAATGGTAGTATGAGTAATAAGACAAAACGCAATCATGCACCACCTCATGGGACGCAGTTAGGGGAACATGGCATCATTTCTGCAATTGTAACTGCTAAAGGTGCACAACCTGAACCTAATCATGAGGAAACACCAAGTTGATGGTCACCCTGCAAAGTAAGTGGTCTGCAGTTCCCAAAGTATCCAGGCCATAACAGTCAAGAGACTAATGGAAACTAAGTATATATGACATGACTCCCTTTGCTATAAAAGACTCTACTAGCTCAAATGAAAGGATGAATGGAATCAGAGTATTAGTAACATTATCAATTGCATATGGTTACATAGTAAAATGGAGTTTGTGGGAAATAAAAGCTGACATACTTGGAGTTGATGTGGAATCAGGTCAACAACACACTCACAGTTTAGAGGGGGAAAAGTTACTTCCATTTTTCTCTAAGTTCATGATTATATAAAAAATAAAGAACATTACAAAAGAAAAAAGAAAGATTAGCAATTGAGAAATAGGCAGGGAAGGAGGCATTGCTAGAGCTCCCGTTTCAGGGGCTGCAACTCCTGTCACCAGACACTAATTCTGGGGCCAAAATGCTTGGGTGCAAATTTTAGTTCCATCATTTATTAGCAGTGAGACTTGGGGAATGTTGCTTACCCCCTCTCTGTACCTCATCAGTAAAATGAGGATCGTAATACCTAATTTGTAGAACTGTTGAGAATTAAATGGGTTTATATTTAAGTGCTTTGCAAAGTGCCTGGATCACCGTTTAAGTAAAACACAATGCCCCCTGGAGTTGTTAAAATGGAGTAAACTCACACATATGCTCACTAAGGGGAGCAGGGGAAAGAAAAATAATACTTTTTTTAAGTTTTTCCTCTGACACTTTGGGCCTTATGTTTTACCTAAGCACAATAATCAACTGCAGCAAAGGTGATTTGCGTAGTTATCAGATGGAGGTAGGGAAGGCGGGTAATCAATGGTGCTGGAATGAAAAGCAGTTCAGAAAAGCCCAGTCTGAAGTTCAGCACATTGAGTTTAACGCAAAACCTTTTCCATGGTGACTTCCTGGATACCTAAAAGTCCGAACGAATCACTCCCCTGCCAAACTGAGGCGCTTGTTCTGATCAACAGCGCCATCTGCAGGGTAACACCGTGAAGGCTATTTGATAATACTTGATTCCGGGCCAGAATTCTCTAACAGAAAACCCTAGAACTGCCAGTGAAAAGACGAACAAATCGCAAACGCTGAGGTAACGCTGAGGTACTGATCTGTCCTATTTTCACACCTAATCTACTCAGGGAAGAAAACTGCCTCTGCAAAAATTTACACATAAGCAAAGAGGAAAAATCCAACTGACAACTAAAATCGTAAATTATATAGGAATAAACTTTGCTAAGAATGATAAATATTTGAATTCAACAGAAACCATATACCTAGATTTTAAAAATGAGTATTATAAATTGGTTCTTTCCTATTTATAAATTTGTGATTCCAGTAAACATTGCAAAGAACTTCACTTTTCAAAAACAAGTGTTTCTAAATTTTTTAGGAAAACACATTAAAAATTTTTTTCCAAGTGCAAAATATAAAACACATCCTAATAAACATTTACTGAGCTCTTACTATTGATTGGCACTATGTTACTTTGTAATATTTTTAAAAAATCTTTATAATTGCTACTGTCCTGTACAGTGGAAATGCTAACCACAGGTGCTCAGGTCCACAGTGGAGGCCGGAACTCACAGTATGGCTACAACACTCAGGGAGGGTCAGTCACAAGGCAATTCAGTGTAACCAGCATCCAGCAGCACAGGACTAGGACTCCAGCACCTTAAATCACATGGCCAGAAATAATGCATACAGATGTATATTTTAATTTCTATGGCTAATATGAGTAACTTTTATTAAACCAGTAATAAAACAAAGAGGGCCATTTAAAGGCAAAATTTTTAAATAAATGTCACAGCCAAAAATGTCCTTGTTGCTAGAAAGATGTAGAAAACTGAATTAGTTTCAGAGAAAACTTCTGTAATCAGTTTCACTTGACTTTTATAACCTAAGATGAGAGCTGCTGGTACCCCTCCCACCAGTGTACTGGAGATTATTTCAAATTGGCTAGCATGGCATGGCTTCAGGAGATAACGGGAAGATGGAGAACCTCCTTAAATACCTGATTGGAGAGAAATTATAAATGTAAAAGTTTTAAATTAAAGCACTGACACAGTTTGTGTTTCAGAATATTTGTTAAAAAATAATATGCTTGGGAAAAAACTGGGTATAAAAAAATATTTCAATCACTATCAATCTCAAATAATTTCACAAAATGAAAACAGCCAGTTACTACATGGTTCCTAAAAATGTTTAAAAATAGTGTTTTATTTTCTTCAGATTATATTCTATAGACAGGGCTACAAGACCTAACACTGTAACTTACAAAGAAAAACCATGGCAAGGATTTTTTAAAAAACACAAATGCCCAGAGAGTAGTTTTCTCAAGCATCAGCTTGTATTAAGAAGTATGTATGTATCAATACAAGGTGATTTAAGTCTACTCTGAGAAAACTTGGCTTTCAGCACAATCATCTCATGAGATGTTTAAAAGGAGTCCCCAGTTCAATAATGGGAAATCAGATTATATTCTATAGACAGGGCTACAAGACCTAACACTGTAACTTACAAAGAAAAACCATGGCAAGGTTTTTTTAAAAAACACAAATGCCCAAAGAGAGTAGCTTTCTCAAGCATCAGCTTGTATTAAGAAGTATGTATGTATCAATACAAGGTGATTTAGTCTACTCTGAACTTAACATGGAAGAAAACTTGGCTTTCAGCACAATCATCTCATGAGATGTTTAAAAGGAGTCCCCAGTTCAATAATGGGAAACAAACAGTGTGTGTGTGTGTGTGTGTGCGTGCGCCAGGGAGTGGGGGTGGTGGAAACAGGATCTAGCAGTGGAGGATTTCAAGCACCTGATTCTCCAAGATCATTTTCTTTTTTCATTGGTTTTAATTTTTAATCAAAGTTATACATCCTCTTGATTTAAAGACACAAACAAGACCTGTTATGGAAAACAGTAATGCTTCCTTCTCCATGTCTCTCCCACCCAACCAATTTACCTTCTCCTGAAGCAAAGACTTTTTTCAGAATTTCTTCCCTATCTTTATAAGCCTATGTTGGTATTTCCTGTTTTGTAATTTTAGACATTATTGATCCTCCACCACAGAACATAAACTGCCTGCCTTCCTAACCTACTCTCATACCCTGAACTTCTGCCAACATGCTCTCAAAAGGTTTATCACCATGTTTGGCTTAATATTCAAGGTTGACCACAGCTTTACCTAGGTGAACACTACTCACATTGGGCCACGAAACATGCTATGAATGCATTCCTTCCCTGACAAATTTAAAATTGGTTGGTCTTTTCATTTGCTTGCTTCTCTGTCATAACTCAACCCCAAACTCTTTGCCCGTTGTGTAAATCTCTCCAATACATCCTGACACATCAGATCCTGTACAAACATCATCTTCTTCCAAGGCTTCTGCCAAGTCCAGTCTGGCAGGAGCCAAGGTGGTGGGTAGCTGCGACTCATTAGGGGAGCGAAGGCTACCAGGAAGATGGAACTGCAGGAGCGAGTGTGCGCTTGGCAGGGCCCTTGGCTGAGCCACTCCAGGGGCTCCTGGGCAGATTCTCAAGAGAAGGAGGCCGATGCTCAGCAAAGAGAAAGTCAACTATGCTGAGGTCACTGCAAACACATGCTGCTACACACTTGGTATTCTCTAAGAACAAACCTAAAGGCAATTACAGAAGCCTAACAGCTAAAAAGGATGGTCTGAGGTTGCCTAAGAAATCCAGAGGTGCTTTGCATAGAAGTCCAGTCATCCACAGGTGCAGGTTCTAAGTGGGGCAGGGGCAAAATCTCCGTCTGTCTCGCAAATTTCTTCTGTGGTGACACAGGTGATCCTGAGCGAGAGAAGGCGTGATGGTGATGAATGCCCTCAGTCATCTTAAACACCAAGTCGATCCACAAGCCTAACTGTGTTATGGTCCTCCATAAACAAGGGACACTCTCTTCAATCACACCCTTTCCAGGGTGTGAGGGTGACATGAATCAAGCTCGCCACTGATTCCTTTATTTGCTTAGGAGATGTTCCTGCATCTACTGACAAGACTTCTATTTTCTTCTCTATTATGTGCTGATTTTTTCCAAATTCCCACCATGACATGTACTATTATTTTTTCTAAATTATAAAAATAATCCTAAATTTAAAAAATCAGTAACTACTAGTAACATAAAAATTCACCTACTCTACTTTTTATTACTTGAGATGATGTCATGAAAACTTTAATTTTTTTAAAAATGAGTCTCTTGATTTAGGCCTCAGAAGCATAAGGGATTAGCCACCGTCATATTCAAAATGATACATTTATTCAAGGCAAATATTCATTTTCTTTGTCTTCATCAGAAGAAAGAGTTGTAACAATGCATGAAAGACTTGAAATGTCAATTTAAAGCACTTTTTACTGAAACTTGATTCCTTGGGCCAGAGGAAGGTCCTTACTGTAGTTGATGGTACTAAGGGGGGTAAAAAATGAACAAAATTAAATGAAGAATAGTACACACGTAATAGAGGAAATTTTATGTCATGAAAAAAATGTAGCTGATCTGCATATGTTAACAAGGCCAAATGTTCAAGTTATAAGATGGTGAAAAAAATTAGTATACAAAAAAGTTAGTACAGATCCAGTTTCAACAAAAGGGAATCAGGCAAAGAGCATGAGTATGTCTGAGACTAAACAAGCCATAACGAAAGCACCTCAGAAACTCCTGACATACATTCAAAAATTTGCTAAGAGTAGATCTTAAGCATGCATGCACGTGCACGCACACACACACAATGATGTGAGGTTAAGGATGTGCTAACTTGACTGTGGGACTCTTTTCACAGTGTATGCCTATGTAAATCATCAAGTTATACATTTTAAATATATTGCGATCTTGTCAATTATATACCTCAGAAAAGCTGAAGCGGGGGGTGAAATTCCTGACCTACATCAAGTTGCTGGATAGCCCCCCACCTGCTCCTTCTGAGGTTCTAGAGCCAGTGAGAAAGAGTAAATGAGACCAAGAGTGTCCTGGTCCCTCACCCGCGCTCCTTTAACACCTAACACCACACGGGCCTCACCTCACATACCATCTTATTGCACTCGGATGGAGCGATTTCTATTTAAAGGGGAGGGAAAATAGAAAACAAGTAAAAAGTCCTAATCAAAATCTCCCAGCAACAGGTTCCCTCACCGGCTACCCTTGTGCTGTTCTACTTTCAAGGTTCATGCTCGGTATTCGCAGAGAGCAGGATCCGCCCCCCTGCCCCCTGCCCCCGTCCTGCCACTCATTAGCCAGGCCTGCAGGCAGCCTGCCCACCTGCATGTCCTTCTACCCTGGTAGACTGCAGGGGTAGGTTAACTGCACCCAAGGAAAAAACTCAAAGGACAGCCTTTTCCACTTTATCCTGCTCGCTGACCCCAAGTGTCTTGCTATGGTGCTGTCCCTAGACAGAAACCACTGGTTTCAGTCAGATGCTGCGCACTAGTTGAAAACAGTTAGGAAAATAATAACACCAAGTGGATGATCTGGGAGGGGAGAGCTGTGGAATGTTAGAAACACAAAATCAAGAGAAATTACACGAACACAGAGCAGAAAGCAGAAATGCGTGGAAGCACGTTCCAGAGGCTGTAAGGCCAAACCGCTTCCCCAAAGCCTTCTCTTACCAAGTAGATCTTCTCATGTACTGCTTCCAGGCATCACTGCCCGACTCCCTGCCACCGCCAGTGTGCTTCTCTCCTCCTAGAAGTGAAATGAAGTGCAGTCGCTCAGTCGTGTCCGACTCTTTGCAACCCCATGGACTGTAGCCTGCCAGGCTCCTCTGTCCATGGGATTTTCCAGGCAACAGTCCTGGAGTGGGTTGCCATTTCCTTCTCCAGGGGATCTTCCCGACCCAGGGACTGAACCCAGGTCTCCCGCATTGCAGGCAGACGCTTTACCAATAGCCCATGACTCGTGAGCAGCGCCACTGCGTGAGCTCCTACTCAGTATCATGGCAATGAAGACACCAGGGACCAGAGCTACCTGACCAGTTACCTTACCTGTGGCCAGAGTAGCGCCTTCACAAACAAATAAATAAAAGACAGAGACCAAAGCAAACACAAAACAGGGAACTACTGTGGAAAATAGACTTAAAGGAATTAACAAAAAATAGAAATACCAAGCAGCAGAAGGCAACCTTAAAAAAACCTTACCATTAGACCAAGGTGTTAAGAGTAGAAACCTCTTGACAAGGGAAATATAATGTATTTTCCCATTTATGCTTATCTGGATTATAATTTTCTAAAATATACATAAACTGATATAATAAAATGTTTAAATGATATATTAATATGTAAAAGGAATTAACAAAAAATAGAAATACCAAGCAGCAGAAGGCAACCTTAAAAAAACCTTACCATTAGACCAAGGTGTTAAGAGTAGAAACCTCTTGACAAGGGAAATATGATGTATTTTCCCATTTATGCTTATCTGGATATAATTTTCTAAAATATACATAAACTGATATAATAAAATGTTTAAATGATACATTAATATTTTTAAAGATTATAAAAAAGATAATGATGCCACAAAACAAGAAAAGGTTACATTTAAAAGTATGCTATCAAAGTACACTTAATATTGTTTTTTGGTAATAGCAGACTAGAAAAAACTTGAGAGAAGGATTAGAAGTTTGAAGAAATCTGTCAAAAAGACTAATGAGATAGATAAAGGGGAAAAAAAACAAAATTAGATAATTCTTCAAGAGATAACAATCAAATAACAGGAGTTCTAGAAATTAAAACAGAAAAAAAAAATCAAAGGGAAAAAAACTCAAACAGCACCAAAACAAAATAAAACTATCAAAAACTTTCCACAACTAAAACTTGTGAGTTCCAATGCTAAAAGGCCAATTGCTAGCCCACTGACTGTGCAACAAGAATTTTACCAAGATCTCCACTGAGGCATATTACTGAAGAATTTCAGAACATCAGACATAAATAACAGACCCCAAACTTTTGAAATGAGGGGAAAGATCAGAAATCAAAGTGGATTGGACTTTTCAGCTACAGTAATGGAAACCAGAAGACAAGTAAGCTATAACTTCAAAGTCTAAGAAAAGTTACAATCTGTGCAGAAAATACACAGCAGATCTGTTTACAATGCCGCTAGCATCTAGAAATTTACAGGCTAACCAGCTCCCCATACGGTCTCACTGGGCAAACAATGTAGTTTATGTTTAATACCGGTTTTCCTTCTGAGAGTCTGAAACCTGGGGGCATGTTAGGCTTTGCATGCCTGTGTGACCAACTCCCAGTAAAAGCTTTGGGTACCAAGTCTCTATGCTTTCCTGGCAGACAATGTTTCACACATGTTGTCCAACATGGTAAAAGAAAAAGGATTCTCCACATACCAAATGCACCTCCAATCTCAGCCCCACTCGTTGGAATGTTGACGTTTACAATGCCACAATCTGATCCTTTTGGTCTGCATATATAAAAAGGGAGACACAGTGAAAGCAAAATATAGGTAAGTTTAAAAAATATATATATATATACACACACACACACAAACAAAAGAATAAATAAATAAGCCGAACAAAACTTTTAAGATTCTCAATGCTGAAAAACAGATTTTCACCTATGATGGCATCATTTTCTTTTTTGTAAAGTCCATTCACCACACAAATCAGACTTATATACATTTTCAAAATAGACAAAGTTATACCCAAGCCAGCGAAAGATTCTGCCCATATCCTTGGTAAAGATGCTACTTGAAAGTCCCTGTTTGACTTCATTGTTCCATGCAAAGACCTCATCTTCATTCTAAAAGGACAGACATTGGAAGCTGTTAAGTGATACAGTGTCGGGTCCAATCACTAATGGTAAACTCATTCCATAAAATTTACCAGGGTAATCGTAGGGGAACTAAGGAGTCAACATCTTCCTAATACGGTCCTTTGTGGGATCTTCCCCTCAAATGAACTTTGAGAAAAACATATAAGGGGACTTGCTTGGCTGTCCAGTGGCTAAGACTCAGTGTTCCCAACACTGGGGATCTGGGTTCCATCCCTCATCAGGGAACTAGATCCCATATGCTGCGACTAAGAGTTTCCATATGAAGACGCAGCACAGCCAAATAAATATAAAACACACATACACACACACAAGTATGTTCTTCCGTTCATGCCATTACATATAAGATCTATTATTTACTAAGTTCTTACTACATGCAACATAAACACACTGACCTGGGCATTGAACATAAATTTATATATTTAATTCTCAGCCAATGACATGGGCTCAGTGTTATCCCAAATTTACAGATTAGGCAAGAGGGCCTAAATGATACACTCAGGAACTCAAACATGTAGACACATGACGAAACATGAAACTACAATTTATAGTCACATTATGTGGAACAATAATAGACAACTTAAAGCAAGATTTTATATCATGCCATCACATAATTGCAACAAGGTATGTCTCATTACCCTTTAACAGTAGCCAAGCCTCAACTCAATCTCTAAGCTTCTGCTGGCAGAGTAGGGCCTGTTGCACGTGAGGAAAGAGATCCTCTAGGTACCTATGTCTGCTGAAACCTCTGGCAGCCTGTCCTCTGATACAGGTTGTAACTGTATGTTTGCATCTTCTCATTTTGTCCACTGATATTGAACACTCAAGACTATCAAACTACCTAGTCCCTTTTGTGCACAAGATGATTGCATAGCATACACAGCTCAGAATCAGGTGATACAGACAATGTGGGCCACATTCTCCATTAATTTCAACATTGGCCCTTGGCTTGTCTCAATTCCCCTGGCATCTAGCTTAACATGCTTTATTGTTTAAAGTGTTCGGATCATCATATTTTGTCCTTAACTTTCAAATCTCTACTAATCAGAGTCATTTTATAAAACCTCCCCAAAAGGCTGAGTGAAATTTGATATGCCTTTATTTTCTCCTGGTCTTCTCATTTGTTTTGACATTAAACTAGAGAAAAGAGAGAAGGAATCCACATTTTACCTTGAATTTAAAGACATAAAGAATCGGGGCAAAAGTCTCTGTGTGTACAATGGATGCGTCATGCTCAAGACCTGTCACGATTGTCGGTTCTACGTAATTTCCAGGGCGATCCATAACCTGCAGCAGAGAAGGGAAATAAAACCAAGAACATTTGTTTTTGGTTCTTCAGTTCAGCGGATACCATCTTTGCCTATACTTTGAGGGTTGTTTTTTTTTTTTTTTAATATGGACCATTTTTAAAGTCTTTATTGAATCTGTCACCTTATTGCTTCTGTTCTATGTTTTGGTTTTTTGGTGGGGCATGTGGGATCTCAGCTCCCCAGTCAGGGACTGAACCCACACCCCCTGCATTGGAATGTGAAATCTTAACCACTGGACTGCCAGGGAAGTCCCATACCTGTACTTTTGGGGAAAAAAATATCACTTATAAGTGAATTATTTCTCCAAAATAACTTCCCATCATGAATAAAAATTTCTCTGCTACCTATTGGTTCTAACTTAGCTGGTCAGAAAAAGAAAAGAAAAAAGGGTCAAGGACAGAGAGCCGGGCTATGCATCATCATCAAGTTACAGTGAAAAATTGCGGCTATAGGTGGCTATTTTTAACTTCACATAATTTTAAAGAGGTAATCTATATCCATCCTGTTACAATGTACCCCACCCCCCACTGCTTCCCCAATTCTTTCATTGAAGGCTTAAACCTCACCTTCTCCACTATGACTAAATTTGAAGACAGGACCTTCAAGGAGGCAAAGTTAAACGAGGTCATGTGAGTGAGGCCCTTATCAGATAGAACTAATTGCTCATAAGAAGAGACACCAAGGACCTCCTCTCTCCAGGCAGACCATGTGAAGACACTGAGAGAAGGCGGCCACCTGCAAGCCAGAAGCCTCATCAGGAAGAACCAAACTTGCCAGCACCTCGATTTTGGACTCAGCCTCCAGAACTGTGAGAAAATAAACGTGTTGCTTAAGTCACCCAGTCTGCGATGCTTTGTTATGGCAGCCCTAGCAAACGAGTACACAGTAACGCAGAAACCTAAAGCTCCAAAAGGGCATACTGTAGACACGCTCCTAACTAAGCTCCACACAACCAAATTACTAGTTCATCTCCACGTTAACTTCTATAAAATATTCTGATGCTGGCAGCAAGCTGCTTGGCCAGCGGTCAGTTCTCCAGTGTGCCTATACAATTCTGCTCTCACCTTCTAAGCTGTATGTTTACCAAGAGTCATCTGTATTTACTCCCAGTTCTGGATGCAGCAGCTATATTTGTTACTGTAATCCTATATTGCATTGTGTAACAAGTATTACCCAAGGTCAGGGGGTGGAGTTACTTCTAAAAAGATTAAGTTATATGCTTAAAAAAAAAAACCTCAAGGTAAATAAGTAACAAAAATACAAATATGCATACACATCTCTATCAGGTGAAATAGAGGTGTGTCAATGTTAAGAGAAGGATTCTGCTCTGAGAGAGCTTTGCAAGAGACTCAGTTCACTGTGATTTTTAAAGTACTGAAAATACATTGTAGATAATAAATGATACTTATAGCTTATTCAAGGAAGAAGACAAATTTCTATCACACATGAAGAAAATGCCTTGGATCTACATCTCAAGAATCAAACAGAGTGTGAAATGAAATTCATATTTTACAGCAAGACAAGAAAAATTTAACCATCAAAAGCTTTCTCTGCCCTATGGCCTCCTCTCTCCCCTCTACATGGTGTATCTGTATTAAGTGCCAACCAAACCTCCCCATAAGCAGAAATAGCTGCTTAACCATAAAGAGCAAACATTCTCCAATAAGACAATTCCTAAAATATAACACTCCTTCGTTATCTTGTAAGGAGCCACGATGACAGAAGACAAATTTCTATCACACATGAAGAAAATGCCTTGGATCTACATCTCAAGAATCAAACAGAGTGTGAAATGAAATTCATATTTTACAGCAAGACAAGAAAAATTTAACCATCAAAAGCTTTCTCTGCCCTATGGCCTCCTCTCTCCCCTCTACATGGTGTATCTGTATTAAGTGCCAACCAAACCTCCCCATAAGCAGAAATAGCTGCTTAACCATAAAGAGCAAACATTCTCCAATAAGACAATTCCTAAAATATAACACTCCTTCGTTATCTTGTAAGGAGCCACGATGACATTTCTCTAGACTGTGTAAACGGTCATTTAATATACAGCCCTCTGTCTAAAATACTTTTATAACTGCCTTGACTTCTAACAGACAGAATGGTTCTCGAAATGTTCCAAGATACTGTTCCTGGGTTATAATCCTTAACTTGGCTCAAATAAAATTTTCCATTTCTTTCTTAAACCAACTAATTAATTTTCCATTGACAATAGTAATATGAGTCAAATTAAAATGCTTGTAGTGTGTATTTTTTTGATTCTCTGCCTTAAATGACTTAAAAATCACGACTACATGTGGATTTAAACTCTACTGAATACAGTCTTCCCCTGTACCATGAAAAAAAGGTCTTCATCTTCCTTCCATACAAATTGCCAGGCACTCAATTCAAAGATAACCTTGGCTCCGAGTTGTGTCTTTTCAGAAATGCTCCATGAGTGTTATACTGTCATTCTTTCAAATATGTACTTACTTCCCTGTTACAAAAGGAATGCAGAAAAGAAAGCTGGCAGTCAGGGACACTTCATCAATTTACCCAGAGCCTACTTGGGTGCAAAAGGAAAAGAGAGTCCTGCTCTCAAGTGGTCAGTACCTTGCCACCATAGACAACGGTGCCACCCTCTTTCTTCGCTTCTTCCACTGCTCCAAGAAACATGCTTACTGCCTGTGCGGTGTGGAGTGGCCCATAGAGAACGTTAGCTGGAGAGGAAAAAAGAATGCTCTTCATTTCAACCTAAAAGACATCATTTTATTATTCTAACAGCTATCTCAGCAAGCAGACCAATCCCTTCATATATCACT
>SJYX01006753.1:45776-71859 GCA_006410675.1 Oreotragus oreotragus | reverse complement strand
GCAAAGAGTTGGACACAACTGAGCGACTGAACTGAACTGAATTCCTCCATAATTCGGTTTTTTGTTTTTAATGACAGGAGGAAAACTCAACAATAATCCTAATCAAAATTTGTTTGGCACAAGTTTTCAGAGGCATGAGTCATGAAAATCAAGGTTGTATCCCATAAAAAACCATTTTAAAATCCAGCCCAAAACTAAGGGTCGATATTAAACTTCCCAAGCCCCAAACACTGAAGGGAGACCACCCTCATCATATTCACTTAATATTTATGTGCTCTATACACTATGTGAACAGACTTAGACATTTCTAAAGAATACACATACATTTACTTTCCAGAAAATTATGTCACATCTAGTCAAATCCAAGACTTGACTTACAGGCCAAAATTTCTTTAATTTTTAAAATATTTTGCTACTTAAAATGTCTTTATAAAAAAGCCAAAATTGTCTATCTAAAAGCAAACAGTTTTGAATTTTTCAAATGTTTTGTTGTTTTTGTTCAGGCTCTAAGTCGTGTCCGACTCTTTGCGACCCCATAGGGTGTTTAGGTTGTTTTATTCTCTAAGTGACATGGGACTCTGTCCACACTGTTAGGTGCAGGATTGAAAGCAGGTCTAATCTCCTAAGTCCAGCTCCAGGGAGGGCTGGACCACATCCAGCTTGAGGCAGAGCTGAGGCAGAGGCCCTGGCTGACCAGCACAATGTGCCATGAGCACAGAACAGAGCAGGAGCGTCAACCACATTCAGAAACCGCAGGTTTCTGGTGGCGCTCCCATCACACTTCCTGAATGGTAGCACTCCCATCACACTTTCAGAAGAATGGTGGCGCTCCCATCACACTTCCTGAAGAATGGTGGCGCTCCCATCACACTTCCTGAATGGTGGCGCTCCCATCACACTTTCTGAATGGTACAGGGTGTTAAAAAATGGCAGTGGAAAAGCGGGACACCCTCACATGCCCACGCAGACACTCACCAGGCGCCTCGCAGTGGTGCACCTCTGGCCGGCTGTCCCCACGGCTGCAAAGAGAGCTGAGGGCACGACTAAGCTGAGGTCTGCGTCCTCAAAAGCTTAGGGAANGTGCCCACGCAGACACTCACCAGGCGCCTCGCAGTGGTGCACCTCTGGCCGGCTGTCCCCACGGCTGCAAAGAGAGCTGAGGGCACGACTAAGCTGAGGTCCGCGTCCTCAAAAGCTTAGGGAAACAAAACACACCATTAGTGTCGTGAAGTAGGCAGACAAGGTACTTGACGCTAAGCGGTGTAAGATGATGCCGTTAGAAAGCACAGGAAGAGGACACCAGATCTATTTCTCTACGATGAGCAGGTTCACACTGCAGAGACAACTTCTCTCCCAGGGAAAATGATATGAGAATAGAGTGATGAGTTCATCCTCTTCTGACCTGTTTTATCTTTCACCTCTCGGGAGTTTCTGGTGCTGACTCAGCCTTGTCGGCACCCATGTGATATCTTCTATAAGACACCGTCATCTTTGTCAGTTTTACTTGCCTCCACCCTCAACCCCACAGCCAATTACAATGGCAGCTTCCCTGGGCCATAGAGAGCCCACTGGGACCCTTCTGATTTATTACCACCATCAAACCAAGCTCTCTAACAACATCTACACCCTCACCTGCATCAGTCCATTCCCTTAAATGCCACTTGTTCCCCCTCTATAGAAGTTTTTTCAAATCTCTCAAATCCCTCGTGCCCTTCACTCCCGCACCAGACAACCTCACCCTGCACTTCGCGAAAAATCTTGGAGTGATAAGCCCTTTCCTGCTTCCTCTGCAACTCTGAAGAGATCAACGCAAAATCACCTCCAGATTCCTCTCCCCTTCTGTCTATACTGCTTCCTCCTACTTTTCTGCCCTCTGAAGAAAAAACCAGCATCGTCTTTACAAGATTAACCCTTCTGGTGATACACTGTATTACTTATAACTCCTTCCTTTCCACCCCTTCCATAAACTTACAGTCCCAACTGCCTTTTACATCCTCAATTTTCCCCTGCCCAGTCTAATAACATTCTCAGACTAATGTGATGGTTAAGAAGGTAGTTTGTACAACCAAACAGACCAAAGTTCTTATCCATCCCCATCCCTTTTTAGTTGTGTTATTTTTACCTTTGTAAGCCTCAGTTTCCTCATCCATAAAATGAAATACTATTATCTGGGGTACTAATGGACGATAGGAAGGAGTTTTAGAAAGAGAGCTGTGCTCTGGGGTCTGATTGCCAAGATATAAATGCTGACTCTGTCACTTTAGGCACATATCATTTTAAGCCTCAGTGTAACCTTCAAATGAGATTAATAAAGGTCTCTGCCTCATGGGACTACTATGGGGATTAAATGACATATGGCATATGAAACAGCTTATCACAGTACTTGTCAAATGCCTACTGATCAATAAACACTAACTGTATTTTTTAATCAGCTCTCTTTTACAAGATTAGAAGTTCATCCAGAACAAATCCTTCATCATACACTTTTTCTATTCCTGGTGTCCCCCACAAACACAAAAGCATTAAACACGATAACGACAGCAATGTACAATTAGGAAGTTTTTTATGATTCATTATATTATCCAGAAGTTATGCTGGTGGACTATTTCCTTTTGTGTCAAACAAGTGAAAAAGAGAAATAATCTCTAAGACTACGGCTAAATGATAAAATACCTCAAGGAAGTGTTCCTTCCCAATGTAAAAGCACTCAGTATTCCACTGATGACAAGCTAGTATTTCTGGGAACAGATCATGTACGAGTGACTTATTTATTCTAGAGAAACATGTGGCCAGTTAAACAAAAAAATAGGAGAACAAGAAACATGCCATATCAGAAAGTCTCACACACAGGTTCTAAGCCCAGGTAACATTTTCCAAACATGAACACACTGTGTTCTGTCTCATAAGGAAAAGTTCCCACGCACAGGAGTCAGATCTCAAACAACACAGAACAGATGAGTTCTCATGAGTTCTATGCATTCAGGATGACTACTGAAGACATGTCAACCAGAAAAGAGACAAACAAAAAAGGTAGCCTTACCTATAATGGCATTGTTTCCTCCAAGTTCTAATAAACTTCTCCCTTTAAAAATATATAAACACAGTTTATTGCACACACCTGCAAACCACAGCCTATCCCATTTGTTTTACTTTCAGATTTAAAATATAGCATAAGCATAAATCAGTTGTACCTTAAAGAAAAGAAAAAAGAACGAGCATTGCATTAATGTCAAGATGACTGATTTTAATAACTGTATGATGGTTACATGACAGAAAGTCCTTGTTCTTAGGAAACACACAAACATATTTAAAGGAATACAATGTCTTCAACTTTCTCAGAAGGTTCAAAAACAATATACTCTCACAATATGTATGTGTTTCTTTGTGTGTATGTGTGTGTGCTGCTGAAGAGAAAGTGATTTTAAAAGTGGGGCAAGTGACTAGTAAAACTTATTAAAGAGTATATGGGATTATTTGTGTTAGTCTTGGAATTTCTCTAAGCTTGAAATTATATCTATCCCTTTAAACTCCAAACAGGTAGTGTAAAATGGTACAGTCACTGAGGAAAATTATGTGACAATTTCCCAAGAACTTAAACACAGTACTACCATAAGATCTAACAATTCCACCTCTGGGTGCTTAACCATAAGTAAACAGGGGCCTGAGTAGTATTTGCAACAGCAATTTTCACAATAGCTAAAAGGTAGAATCAACCCTAGTATCTACCGACAAATGCACAGATAAATAAACAGTGGTATATCCATACAATGGAATATTACTCAGTCTTAAAAAGGAAGTTCAGACACATGCTACAACATGGATAAACCTTGAAGATACTATGCTAAGTGAAATAACTGAGACACATAAAGACATCTACTGTATGATTCTACTTATAAGAGGTTCTTAGAATAATCAAGTCTGAGACAGAAAACAGAATGCTTGTTCCCAAGGGCTAGGAGAAGGAAGAAATGGAGAATTGGTTTTTAATGGGTAGAGTTGGGAAGACAAAAAAAGTTCTGGAAATGGATGATGGTGACAGTTTCACAACAATATAAGTGCAAATGTATTAATGCAACTGAATTGTACAGTAAAAAAAAAAAANATCTACTGTATGATTCTACTTATAAGAGGTTCTTAGAATAATCAAGTCTGAGACAGAAAACAGAATGCTTGTTCCCAAGGGCTAGGAGAAGGAAGAAATGGAGAATTGGTTTTTAATGGGTAGAGTTGGGAAGACAAAAAAAGTTCTGGAAATGGATGATGGTGACAGTTTCACAACAATATAAGTGCAAATGTATTAATGCAACTGAATTGTACAGTAAAAAAAAAAAATATATATATATATATATATATATAAACCAAATGTTAAGTTTTGTTATATATATATACATATATATTACCACAATTAAAAAGTTTAAAAATTATGTGCTCATTGTAGAAATTATTTTTTTTAAAAAGGCAAAAAAGAATCAAATAAGACAAAGGCATGGGACAAGTTACCATGAACTCTCTCCTCATAATTTGATACAGTGCCTTCCAATCTCTTTCCTATACATCTATATTCAGTTGAGATCATAATAATCAATTTCACTTTATTTCCTCAATAAAAACCTATCAGTTCAGTTTTCCTCTAAATTATTAAGAGCTATATTTTTTAAAACATCACAATATAGCATTCCATCACCATGATATAAGCCAACTTTTATTTAACAACTTCTCTAGTGTTGCATATATTGGCTGTTGATTACCTACCTCTCGATTATCTGCTTAGGTCAGGGGCAAAGGGTGTGAATTTTACAGCTCCTGATACACACTGCCAGCTTACATTCCAGGAAGGTATACAGGAGGTTATGTACACCATTCTCATTTTACACTCCTGACCACTGAGATTTGAGATCTGTTTGCCTCAACTTAGAATGTGTTTACTACTGACCTTCTAAATACATATTTATTTTTTCTTAACTGCACTTCAAAATCAGCTTCTGTGTAAGTAACTTTTATTTACTTGTGACACTGGAAGCATACGTGACAACGGGAGAATATGTTCTCACCTCCACTATTCTGAAACAGTTAAGCATCAAATGGATTTTTATTTTAAAGGATTTTTTTTTAATTTATTTTTGGCTCTCTTGGGTCTTTCTTGCTGCGTGGGCTTTTCTCTAGTTAGATTGAGGCGGCTGCTCTCTAGTGTGGGATTCTCATTGAGGTGGCTTCTTTTGTTGCAGAGCACGGGCCTCATGGGCCTGCAGGCTTCAGTAGTTGTGGCTTCTGGGCTCAAGAGCACCAGCTCAATAGTTGCACACAGCTTAGCTGCCTCAAGGCATGTAGGATCTTCCTGGATCAAGGATCAAACCCATGTCCCCTACAGTGCCGGGTAGACTGTTTACCACTGAGCCACGAGGGAAGCGTAAGCATCAAGTGGATACTAAATCACAGGGGCATGGGGCTGTTATCACCAAACCCACTGCGAGCTACATCATAAATGAGAGAAGAACAGATGCAAGTCTTCTATACCGCTTTCAGTCCTGTTTAAATCGCGAGTTTTCTTTTTTTACTTACTAAACTGGTCTGTTACAGATTAATGAGTACATTTGATATGATTCTAACACAGTCAGTTAGGGAGAGAATGACATCCTTTTCCAAATTATGGTATTATATCTGCTAGTAATATTAATCCACTATTAACTATATTTTTTCTTTTACTTGGACAGTCAGTCAAATAATCCATGGAAAAAACCCAACCTTTAGATTGCACATCCATAGTTGAGGGTATTAAAATGCTCATTATAAAGCCAACACTTACCAAACCTTTCCTGTACCATGAGGGCCACCTGTTTTCCCACCTGAGTGCTCCCGGTGAAGGACAACAGGTCCACCCGCTCATCCTTGGCCATTGCTGTGCTGCAGGGGAACAGACACGGTCACCCAAGCAGAGAAACCCAGCAATGGTGGCATCTGACAGTGCCTAACCCATTCTGGGAGCTCTCCAAAAACAGCAATCACCTCAAGGATGTTGTTAAGGAAGATACTCCTTCTTGTACTGATGGGTGACTGGACATTTCAACTGGAGCATTTCCTTGATGAGCATCTCAGTTATTTGAAGTCTCTTAAAACGGATTCTTTCAAGAATTAAAAGTTTAGGGACTTCCCTGGTGGTCCAGTGGTTAAGGCTCCATGCTCCCAATGCAGGGCGCACGGGTTCAATCCCTGGTCAGGGAACCGAGATCCCGCACGCTGCGTGGCTTGACTAAAAGCAAATAAACTCTTCAAAATAAAATAATTAAAAACCATTTTTGAAAAAGAATTAAAAGTGCAAAGACTGTAGGGAAATATCCTAATCATCCCTCTTGGAAGCTGACTGAGAAAGTCTGTGCTAGGATTTCCAGTTTCTAAGGAAGATAGACCGGACACTATCAATCTGAACCTCCTGGCTTATAGCTCAGAGCTTCAAAGGGTGTGGCGTGTGCCAAGCAAAACAGATACAGATTCAGACCAATGCAGGGCTGGAAATGCTTGATGACTCTGTGCATGTGGGCTTTCTCAGGTCAGTTCAGCACACACGGGCACTGACACTCAAGGGGGTTGCTGCTTAAAGCCCTCTTGCACATACTACTGTTATCATCTGAGCTATACCAAGGCCAACTCAAAGGACTGCACGTCCTAAGTACGAGAACAGAGTGAGTCAAAGGATAGACATATTTTAAATGTCATGTTTTAAATGACATTTAGATAATACTTCACTATATACACTCTTTTTATGGGAGTTGTATTTTCTAAATAAAATTTCTAAAATGTTCTCACTTATCTTTTAAAAAAAAGTCTTTACTACTCCTTTTTGAGATTGCCCATTAGATGGAGACAAGAGTTAAGACTTTCACCATACCAGTAAGGGTTCTAAGACCTGACTCCTAGGAAAGGTCACCTAATAAAAAGTCCAGGCCAGTAAAACCAGCTTTTACCATGGTTCAGAGAAAGTAGAGTCTGTTCCAGCTGAAAAAGAGGTTGTGACATTCTGCCAAGTGAAAGAAGCCAAACACAAAGGCAACATGTTGTATGATTCCATTTATAAGAAATATCCCAGCCAGGCAATTACAGAACAGGAAGTAGAAGAGAGGTTGCCAGGGGAAGAGGGAGGGGAAGTGACTGCTATGTCTATCAAGCTCTTTTGAGGGGAGGGTAACAAAAATGTTCTGGAATAAGGTAATGAGGATGGCTGTACAACACTGTGACTATTCTAGAAACTACTGAACTGTACAATTTTAAAGAGAGAACTTTATGGTATGTGAATTACATGGCAACTTTTGAAAAACAATAAATCAGAAGTTGGGTCTCCAGGGTTCCCTTCTTTGGTCACGGAGGAACCCAGAGGATAGGCTCCATGTCCTCGGTGGGGAGTGAGACAGCAGAGCACAGCTCATTTCTAAAATGTTCTCACTTATCTTTTAAAAAAAAGTCTTTACTACTCCTTTTTGAGATTGCCCATTAGATGGAGACAAGAGTTAAGACTTTCACCATACCAGTAAGGGTTCTAAGACCTGACTCCTAGGAAAGGTCACCTAATAAAAAGTCCAGGCCAGTAAAACCAGCTTTTACCATGGTTCAGAGAAAGTAGAGTCTGTTCCAGCTGAAAAAGAGGTTGTGACATTCTGCCAAGTGAAAGAGGCCAAACACAAAGGCAACATGTTGTATGATTCCATTTATAAGAAATATCCCAGCCAGGCAATTACAGAACAGGAAGTAGAAGAGAGGTTGCCAGGGGAAGAGGGAGGGGAAGTGACTGCTATGTCTATCAAGCTCTTTTGAGGGGAGGGTAACAAAAATGTTCTGGAATAAGGTAATGAGGATGGCTGTACAACACTGTGACTATTCTAGAAACTACTGAACTGTACAATTTTAAAGAGAGAACTTTATGGTATGTGAATTACATGGCAACTTTTGAAAAACAATAAATCAGAAGTTGGGTCTCCAGGGTTCCCTTCTTTGGTCACGGAGGAACCCAGAGGATAGGCTCCATGTCCTCGGTGGGGAGTGAGACAGCAGAGCACAGCTCACAGCTCTGCTTTGTAAGTGAGCACATCGATAAATCAAGCGGCAGGAAACCACAGGCTGCACGCTGGTACAGTAATATGTAACACAGACACCTTAGAATAGCAGCTCTGGGCAACGAAAAAGATAATTCTCACTCACCCTCCAACAACAGCTACATATTAATGAAGTAAAGCCCAGTGAGATCTGTAACGGTTAAGATTTCAAAACACCACTCTCACCTCCTCCACTACACTGGGTTTTGAAATTATTCTAGGTGATCATCCCAGGTCCTTCAGCAGAAAGACACTCTGCGCCTGCTGACTTACCCGATATCTGCTCCACCACAAGTCAAGGAACAAATTGCACCAGGCAGCTTGTTGTCCTCCAGAACTTTGGCTATTATCCTAGAAAAGAAAAGGCGATTCTAAGGAAGGGACTAATTTAATTTCTTACCAAATTTTGAAAAATAATAAATTCTAACCATTTGAGTTCCCTTTTTCAACTTTCTCTCCCATCCCTCAAATATCCAGGCCTAGATTTCTCCTCACATACTAGAGGAGGTTTTCAAACAGTTAAAAGCAGAACTTTTTTTCCCCTGAAAGAAACTTCAGAATAAGGCAGGAAAAATATATAAAAGACCTAAAGCATTCTTCAAGAAGTTCAAGTGATCACTGTTCTCAAATATTTTCTGCCCAACTAAGAAGACATCCAGTTCAAAGTGGTAAATTGATTGCAGGGCTTTTGGGGGACAGGTGGGGGAGCCCTTTCTCACCACAAATCCATTAAAATAATGTTAGAGAAATAAAAAGGGATATATGGAATAAAACCCAGAAATATGAAGAAAATGAAGGTTAGTTTCCATTAGCCAGGAGAGGTTTTGCCGCATCTCTTCCAACCAGAGCCAGCTAGAGAAATGGTAAAGGATGAGACAGGAAAAAGGTTCCCCAAACCAAGAGGGGATGTGGAGGAAACAGAGGGTGCAGGACCTGCCTGCAGAACCCCAAAGAAGTTCAGGACGAGTGTCTACTGGCTTCCCCCAACCTCTTAGTCAGGAAGCAGCCCCCCACCCACCAGACTAAAGTAAGGTGGACAAGCACAGTCCTTCCTTAAGTCTGCTGTTACAGTCAAAATGAGAAACACAGTTCAATGCTATTTAAATCTGATGTTAAGTTGTAAAATATGGCTCCAGCAATTCCGATATCTCTGAAACAGGGTTCTTTCGTTGATTTTGAGCTTCCTGAGGAGTAGGTGCCTCAATGGGGCAAAAATTCTTTTGATCCATCACCCCAAGCTACTGGCTACTTTCTTCCTGATATTTCATAAAGATTTAAATCCTATACCATACCCACTTCCATAAAAAAGATACCATTATCATACCCAAGTAAATTCTCCAATTGGCCCCCAAAGTGTCCTTTACAGCTCTTTTCTTTCCTCCACCCATCAAGAGTCACACACTGTAGTTGTCATGTCTGAGACTAAGGATCAGGTTGTATGATGCTCTCCAGGGACTCAGGGTGTATCTACTGTCTGCACAAGCAGCTGATTGCACCTGAAGGGTAGGCATTTTGCTTTGCACCTGTGGGTAAAAGTTATCAAACCCTCTTTTCCTAATTCATGAGAAGCTGACCTTGGGTTCACTCTTCAGTTTTGTTCCTTAGCTTACCTGATAAACGCCAATGTCAACAATGCTGTCTAGAAAACATGGCTCATGGCAAAGGCAACCCCTGACTGATCACCCCATCTAACCTGGAATAATGACCCGAGAACTGTGACTGGAACCTCATGCTTTTGCTTTTCTGAGCGCAGTGGCTTCCTTAACTACATGTCCCTTGTGAGTGGCTGAAAGCCACATATACAAGAATTGTTACAAGACTTTTTGGTTTCTGTGGGGCACTGAGCTTCTAAGGCAAGGTAACCTCTGTTCAGTGTAGATCTCAGCTCTTTTGCCCCAAATAAACTGCTCCAAAAACAACAAATGAAGAGAAATGCTTGTACCTGATGCTATCTTCCCAGAAAACGACGTTCCTGTCCTATATCCTTCCGAACAGACAGGTACAATACGTAGTCATCTTACGAGTCTGAACAGCAGCTGAATTTTAAAACTCCCAGTGAAAAAAAATAAAAGTAAAAACTCCCAGTGGATGGTATGATACCTTTGGTTAACTCCAGCACAATATATCATCATTTAACTTACTGTCTTCTATCACAAAAATCAGATAATGTTCTCAATCATCTAAAAAAAAAAAATCGGCCATGTTCCTATGTGAACACCTCAAACCTTTCAAAGGTTTAACCAAATAAATATTTAAAAGCACAAAGAATAACTTTATGCTTTAGAATACCAAAGCAATAACTGAAAACATCAAAATAATAATTTAATCAGCTATTTTATAACAACTGGCAAGTCAGTTCACCGTGTTCATATTAACTGCTTGCTTGTTTGTTTTTTGAGAATTATTTTTAAAAATTGTTTAGGGGAGTCTCACCATTTTTATGTGTTTTATATATGGGTTCTTTTCCATATTTAATTTGAACCCTTACCTTGAAAGATATTGTTTCCTCAATATCACACATTCCTTTTGATACTGACACACATTACTCTCTTAGCCGGCTTTTTGCTTCCTAAGCCAGTGTTCCTAAATGATCTTCTAACACTAAGAACTCTCTTATGAACAGACTCCATCACAAGCTCTCTGCCCATAGTTCTTAAATCAGAGAATGCAGGCCAGGCAAACGCATCATCAAGGGCCCATCATCACCCTACACAGGCAGCCATTTTCCTCTACACGTTCTCTAATTCTGGAATGATAAATTAGTAACACTGATTTTATGACTTAACCCGTGTTATCATGTTTCCAAAGAGGAATAAATAAAACAGGAATTTTTAACCAAAAGATGAAATACATTTTAGACAGTGTCAGAAGAATCATTTGAACAGTATAACCCTCTCTTTGTTTTGCTAAGGTCTATCAAACAAGAGCAATACAAGTATCGGCCTGAGTAGAAATTAAGACCATTAACATGCTGCATAGTTACAGCATATAGCCCCTAAATCGCAAGCCTATTTCCTCTCCACTGGATTTGTTTTTATTTTACAAGTGACAAAAAAAAAAAAAAAATGTTTTAAGATTTCAAGTTCAACATTTATATTGGTATCTGGCCTGTTTCCCACGGCTTAAATGACACGGCCCTGAAAAGGATCTGTAAACTACACAATGATATAAAAATGTTATCACAATCAAAGAACAGAGTTTATCCAGATTCTATGCAAAAATAAATATGACACTTTCATGTCAGATTAAAATTTTAGTTCTATCAATCACCCTTTTACGATTCTCCCAGACCCAGGAAAAAGAAAGTCACACATACTTACTTTGTGACAGCTACACTAATGAGGGAAGTTGTAGGAGCTCCTTTCCTTGAAAGAGTAAAAAATAAAAACAAAAAAATCAGCTTAATTTGGTGAAAATCATAAATACCTTTTATTTTTAAGCAGAAGCGACAGTTTTTGTGAGAAAAAGTTCTAAGTAAATAACAGAGCCTAATAATTGAAAGAGAAATCAGTCCTTCGGTTTGGTGCCTCTGGGGCCCAAGGGACTATAAAACTTTCATAAGTATAAAAATGGCCCTGAGTAGTTCTGAACCTGCTTGCTGCACTGATTATAGGAACTTTACATTAACCTCTACTGTGCACACTGAATAAAACAGAGATCAATCAACATGAACTTTCACTGGAAGACTCAGGGGCCTTCGGAAAACCATACTGCTAGCCTTTAGTAACATGCCGAATCATTAATCCTTCCAACTATGCTTTGCTTATATAGTCTTTGAGTACCTTCAACTGAGAACAATAAGATCAGTACACAGTAGTGGGGCAGACACAAAATGGGCAAAGACAATTCTCCTGGTTCTCCTGATGTAAGTTGCTCCATTGAACATGAAAGCTAAAAGCAAGCAACTGTTTCGTGACCTATAAATACTGACATTTCCCCAGCTAACTTTTACTATCGCATATTTTATAGCGATGTGACATTTAACACAGCAATGGGAACACTGGCCAAGTGCCTCAGAATCTCTTGGGAATTCACTATTAAACTTTTATTGAATTAAAAAAAAAAAAAGTGTTTCTAGAAGAAGGTTGTGACTATCACCAGTTCTCCTTTCCCTCCTACTTGTTCATTTAGTTTTCTGCTTGTGAAATGTAGCATAATGCAGACTGTATCTGGTGTTCAGCTCAGTCGGCCGGCCGCTCAGTCATGTCCAACTCTGCCACCCCATGGACTGGGGTGCCAGGGTTCCCTGTCCATCACCAACTGCTGTAGCTTCTCAGGGATTTGGCTCCCAGTTTCTGGCACACCCAGTATCAACAACCTCGGAGCTGTCTGAATGACAGAAGGGCGTTTGTTATGCTACTGAGGTAACTAGTGCCCCTCCCCACAAGACAGCTTCAGGATGGGAGGTGGTGATGAGAAAGATCAATCATGGGGAGGGAAGGAGGAAGACTTGAGTTCAGTTACATGTACAATTATTTACTCAATCATGCCAATGTTATAAAAACCCCATAAAAATTCTGGACACCAAAGCTCAGTGATGCCTTCTGGTTGTGAAAGTGATATGTCCTGACCTCACAGGGAGAGGGCAGGGATGTTCTGTGTTTCAAACCCTTCTAAGTTCAGTTTAGTCGCTCAGTCGTGTCCGACTTTTTGTGACCCCATGAATCGCAGCATGCCAGGCCTCCCTGTCCATCACCAACTCCCGGAATTCACTCAGACTCACGTCCATCGAGTCGGTGATGCCATCCAGCCATCTCATCTTCTGTCGGCCACTTCTCCTCCTGCCCCCAATCCCTCCCAGCATCAGAGTCTTTTCCAATGAGTCAACTCTTCACATGAGGTGGCCTAAGTACTGGAGTTTCAGCTTTAGCATCATTCCTTCTAAAGAAATCCCAGGGCTGACCTCCTTCAGAATGGATTGGTTGGATCTCCTTGCAGTCCAAGGGACTCTCAAGAGTCTTCTCCAACACAACAGTTCAAAAGCATCAATTTTTCGGCGCTCAGCTTTCTTCATAGTCCAACTCTCACATCCATACATGACTACTGGAAAAACCACAGCCTTGACTAGACGGACCTTAGTTGGCATAGTAATGTCCCTGCTTTTTAATATGCTATCTAGGTTGGTCATAACTTTTCTTCCAAGGAGTAAGCGTCTTTTAATTTCATGACTGCAGTCACCATCTGCAGTGATTTTGGAGCCCGAAAAAATAAGGTCTGACACTGTTTCTCCATCTATTTCCCATGGAGTGATGGGACCAGATGCCATGATCTTTGTTTTCTGAATGTTGAGCTTTAAGCCAACTTTTTCACTCTCCACTTTCACTTTCATCAAGAGGCTTTTGAGTTCCTCTTCGCTTTCTGCCATAAGGATGGTATCATCTGCATATGTGAGGTTATTGAGATTTCTCCTGGCAATCTTGATTCCAGCTTGTGCTTCTTCCAGCCCTGCGTTCCTCATGATGTACTCTGCATATAAGTTAAATAAGCAGGGTGACAATATACAGCCTTGACGTACTCCTTTTCCTATTTGGAACCAGTCTGTTGTTCCATGTCCAGTTCTAACTGTTGCTTCCTGACCTGCATACAGATTTCTCAAGAGGCAGGTTAGGTGGTCTGGTATTCTCATCTCTTTCAAAATTTTCCAGTTTATTGTGATCCACACAGTCAAAGGCTTTGGCATAGTCAATAAAGCAGAAATAGATGTTTTTCTGGAACTCTCTTGCTTTTTCCATGATCCAGCGGATGTTGGCAATTTGATCTCTGGTTCCTCTGCCTTTTCTAAAACCAGCTTGAACATCAGGAAGTTCACGGTTCACGTATTGCTGAAGCCTGGCTTGGAGAATTTTGAGCATTACTTTACTAGCATGTGAGATGAGTGCAATTGTGCGGTAGTTTGAGCATTCTTTGGCATTGCCTTTCTTTGGGATTGGAATGAAAACTGACCTTTTCCAGTCCTGTGGCCACTGCTGAGTTTTCCAAATTTGCTGGCATATTGAGTGCAGCACTTTCACAGCATCATCTTTCAGGATTTGAAACAGCTCAACTGGAATTCCATCACCTCCACTAGCTTTGTTCGTAGTGATGCTTTCTAAGGCCCACTTGACTTCACATTCCAAGATGTCTGGCTCTAGATTAGTGATCACATCCTCATGATTATCTGGGTCGTGAAGATCTTTTCTGTACAGTTCTTCTGTGTATTCTTGCCACCTCTTCTTAATATCTTCTGCTTCTGTTAGGTCCATACCATTTCTGTCCTTTATCGAGCCCATCTTTGCATGAAATGTTCCCTTGGTATCTCCAATTTTCTTGAAGAGATCTCTAGTCTTTCCCATTCTGTTGTTTTCCTCTATCTCTTTGCATTGATTGCTGAAGAAGGCTTTCTTATCTCTTCTTGCTATTCTTTGGAACTCTGCATTCAGATGTTTATATCTTTCCTTTTCTCCTTTGTTTTTGCCTCTCTTCTTTTCACAGCTATTTGTAAGACCTCCCCAGACAGCCATTTTGCTTTTTTGTATTTCTTTTCCATGGGGATGGTCTTGATCCCTGTCTCCTATACAATGTCACGAACCTCATTCCATAGTTCATCAGGCACTCTATCTATCAGATCTAGGCCCTTAAATCTATTTCTCACTTCCACTGTATAATCATAAGGGATTTGATTTAAGTCATACCTGAATGGTCTAGCGGTTTTCCCCACTTTCTTCAATTTAAGTCTGAATTTGGCAATAAGGAGTTCACGATCTGGGCCACAGTCAGCTCCTGGTCTTTGTTGACTGTATAGAACTTCATCTTTGGCTAAATACATCTTTACAACAAAAGTGCAACCATTAAATACTGCACTTTCTTGAGTTCTGTGGACCATTGTAATGAACTACTGAAACCAACGTATGTGCTGTGCTTAAAGTCACTTAGTCTTGTCCGACTCTTTGCGACCCCCACGGACTGTGGCCTGCCAGGTCCCCATCTCCATGGGGATTCTCCAGGCAAGAATACTGGAGTGGGTTGCCATGCTCTCCTCCAGGGGATCTTCCCAACCCAAGGATCAAACCCAGGTCTCCCACACTGGAGGCAGATTCTTTATCATCTGAGCCACCAGGGAAGCTCTATTGAAACCAGTGGTAACCTCCAAATCTGTAGACAGCCAGTGAGAACTGCAGATGTCCTGAGGACTGGGAACATTTGCAGCTAGCATCTTAAGAAGGAGGAGTCTTGTGGAATATTGAGCCCCTAACAGGTGGAGTCTGACACTGAGTCCAAGCAATTAATGTCAAAACTGAATTACAATATACTTGCTTGGGGTAGAAATAACTAGAAGGAAGAGGGTATAAGGTTGTGTCAAAAAGTTAAGTCAAAAAATATAAATTTTACCAATGGTAAAATATGTAAATAACTAAAACCCAGCATTTCACAACTAGCAGGTATCACTTACTGTGTTAACGGAAAGACTAGTAGAAAACGTTTCAATACATTTGCGATACCTTCAGTAGTACCTGAAAACGGAGACTTTTACCATCTAACTAGTAGATAAAAAAATGAACCGTTCTTACCAAAGGCAAGCGTTCCCACAGATCATGGCAATGGCATTGTTCCAGCCATACACGGCCACGGGGAAGTTGAAAGCAGTGATGATTCCAACCAGGCCTACAGGATTCCACTGTTCAATGAGAGCATGACCAGGTCCTGAAGACGAAGAAGCCATGCAACATGCTGAGACACACTGATTTAATGCCTGTCGAGGCCACAAGAACAAAGTCTGCTGTCTTTCATTTTCAAAACAAAGATGCACCAGATCACGTGGGGACTACAGATGCTTTGTAGCAGATAATCTTACACAGCTGGGGACACTGGTACATTCACCAGCATACAACAAATGCTGTTATTACCAGACTATCTTATAAACCATGAGGATATCCATTAAGCCTCTGCTCCTCAAAGGAACTCTGTGGATCAGGGCAGGGCCAGTCCCATCTGAGAGACAAGGAAACTTCAGAGAGGAAACGAGACACGTCCTCGGTGATGTGACGGCCAAGGGCAGGGTACGATCGTGACACAGGAGTCACGACTTTCCGGACCATGCTCCTGACGGTGCTGGATGAAGCCCTCAGCTCACCTCTCTCAATTCAGGACAAGGTGACTCACATACAGGGGGAAAGTAAGTTTTAACAATTACATAAATGTTGAAAGAATTAATTGTACACATCTTTACATACATATAGGGAAACTGAAAATATAAATTAAAATAGTTGTATCTTATAGACCAACTTAAGTCACCACAATCCAACAAGTTGTTGTTCAGTCGCTCAGTCGTGCCTGACTCTTTGCAACCCCAGGGACTGCAGCACCCCAGGCTTCCCTGTCCTTCACCATCTCCTGGAGTTTCTTCAAACTCACGTCCATTGAGTTGGTGATGCCATCCAACCATCTCACCCCACAAGAGCCTTATTTAATCAAAGGCAGCTGAAGCAATGAAGAACCAGAACAAGGAGTGCGAAGGTTCATGAAACCTGGCTAAAAGCATTAGGAAGGCCACACTCCCAGCCATCTACCTTTCTGGCCATGCTCAGCCTGTCAGCAAGAACAGGGAACCCAGCACTTGTTCCACCTCACTCCCAGGCCCTCCCTTATTCTGGAACCCTATTCTCCCTGGAGGTGATGTGCTGGTATAGTCTGTTCCTCACACAGCCTGCCTCCTCCTCTCTGCCTCTCCTCTCCGTATCCTTCTCTCCAGGGAGACAGCATAGCTCTGGACATGACGCCCCCCGATTGCCACACTCTGGCAATCCCATTACTACCGGAGCTGCCCTCAGGATAAAGTCCCTTCCCGAGGTTCCTTCTCTACCCATCTCTCCCTTCATCCTGCGCCCTCCGGCAGGGCTGAAGTAACACAGTTTCCCAAATAAGCCAAATTCTCCCATCTTAAGCTTTCACACAGGCTTCTTCCCAGTTTAAAATCACCCCTGGGAATACCCTGGCAGTCCAGTGGTTAAGATTTCATGCTTCCACCTCAGGACACAGGTATGATCCCTGGTTGAGGAACTAAGTTAAGATCCTGCATGCCATGTGGCCAATAAGTAAAAATAAACAAAATTAAAATGCAAGGAATCTACAGCTTTATACATTTCTTGAGGGAAAGGACTACACTTTTTCAACCAAGTTATTACTTATTAGATCATTTGGCAGACACTCAACAAGCATTAATTGAATTAATGAAGTCAAAGTTACCCATGAGCTTCTGCACAAATGAATAATCTATTTTTTTAAACTGTAAACAATTGAAAAGGATTTTAATTGGTGTCAGACATTAGAGCAGGTAAAAATCAAAGTTACTTGCTTGCGCATATATACCTCCCCAAATTGGCAGTTTACTTTCTTAACTCTGAAAAACCTCTGTAAGTGTTCAATATAAAATTAACCTTGGCTAATGGGACTCACTGTTACATAGCAAATTATGGACAATAACTGTACATTTGAAAAGAACCCCCTCTTTCTACCAGCTGGAATTTGCCCAATATTCCAAGAGAAAACAGGAAAACATGATTTTTTTTTTTTTAATGTCTTTTCCTGATTATAAATGTAACCTAATTCCCAGTGTGGAAACTTTGGAAAATATAGAAGAAAGACAACACCCACCATTAATAACCATTAATAATTCTGCCTTGACAGATAACCACCATTACTACTTCAGGAGATTTCCACCTCTGTGCTTTCAATACAGTCACATGAATTCACCTGGTTTGTTTCATTGACATGGCAAACACTACAAACTGGGTAAGCCCTCGTCCCCGTCACTGAGTACAAGGTTGCAGCACAGTTTAACTGCCAAAGACTGAAACACCCTAGATATCTCTTACTTGGGAACTGGTCATGCTTACAACACAACAGCCATTAAAAAAGGAAAAAAAGATGAAGGAAGCACCGTATCGGAACAATAGGAAACAACTTCTAAGATCCATTAAGTGGGAAAAAAGTATAAAACAGAACACACGGTTTGCTACATATTTGTCTGCACATGAAAAAGCTCCAGAAAGATATACTAGAGAAACCAGAAACATTTGATACGTTCATGGGACTACTATGGAGTATCCCACTGGGAGAGGAAAATATTTCTTCCTTCACCTTTTTATTCCTCTTTAATTTTGTGAAATGAAAAATACTATCTTTTCAAAAAAATCAAAGTAACCTAAAAACAAGTATATATAAAAAAAGAAGACAAAAGAAGTAAAAAATAAGTAAGTACAACTTTCCTATAAAGTTTGCAGTTGGGGAAGGCAATCTTTATGATCTCTTGACAACATCTACTAACAGACTGCCAAAATTATTTGCTCAACCTTTGTTACGATTGGACAGTTAGGCCATTTCCATTGTTTCCTGTTAATGGGACAATGCGTACCTTAACATTTGAACCTCAGTTGCATTTCAGATTATTTACTTAAATCAAGATTCTGGAAACTTGCATTAAATATTTAAGGGATTTAAGGGAAACTTGCATTCAATATTTTGGGGATAGATATTTTTCCAAACTGTTTTCCAGTTAAGATTGGTGATTCACTTCACAAAGACTCCATAAAAAAGTGTCAGTCTCACCCAAGAACTTGCCAACACTGAGCTTTATCTTAAAAAATTTAAAAAGTTTAAGCATCTTGATCTGATTATTTTCACCTGTTTTAATTTGACTTTCTTAGTAAAGAAATTAAAGACATTTTCATATACAAGTATTTTGTGGAAACTGCTCACAACCAGAAAATTTTGGGGAGTTCCCTGTTTCGGAGTGCAATACTTAGCACTTACTTTCAGAAGGCAGGATGGGTCCCCCAATCATCCGAGACAAGCCAACAGCATAATCACAAACATCCACGTATTCCTGAACTTCTCCCACACCTTCCACCAAGATCTTCCCCATCTCCAAAGACACCTAAAAGTACAAAAGATCAAGCAGCATTTCTCCAACAGAATTCATGCTTTAAACTTTAAATTTGAGGTGGGGAAATTAAAACATTTTGTTTCTGCTTTGTGAGGGTTATAAACCACAGTCTGTTCTTATTTTTCTGAAGAATTTTAAAGCCCAAGAATTGTCTTCACATTTTCCTGTCCATCTTGTTAATCCTTCCTCTAAAGAAAAGATTTTGAAATATATGTTACAAATTTATATACACATATATATTTTTGAAATACATAAATTATGACCTTAAAAAGATCACAATCTTACACACAAAAGTACAAAACAGCCTTATTCTTCACTCAAAGTACTATATATTTACTACAAAAATACTTTACCAAGCTTCCTAGTACTTGGATCTTCTCCCGCAAGGCATCACCAATCTGTCTCACTATTTCTCCCCGCTTTGGAGCAGGAATCTAAGGAAGGAATGGCATTTTAGTGTCTGCTGAAAAGTGTAAGCTCATGTCTATTATCACGGTACTAATGTGCTGTAAAAGAACAAAGCACAACCACATCAAAAACATCTGTTTTGATCTCATCAGTGTCTGACGTGACAGGCCTTAAAACCCATTCCAAAGTCCAAGAAAATATACAGATGACACATTCTTGGTGAGCAAGGAGCGTGCCAAGTACAGAGAGAAATTCAGATTGAACACAACTTTTTGGGATGACCCTGCACGGTGTGTTGTTTGTTCCTTCAGCTGTGCCCGACTCTCTGCGACCCTATTACCCATGGCCTGCCAGTCTCCTATGTCCATGGGATTCTCCAGGCAAGAATACTGGAGTGGTGGGATGACTCTACAAAGCTCTAAACACCTTACATAACCTATAACCCTATATGATTCCCAGTGATGTTTTCTTATGGGTCAAACTGACTGTAAACCCAAACCCAGATTCAGCTGACTTAGGCTGGTGTCCAAAATCCATTCAAATCATACCACCCCCTCACGAAATACTTTCTGAGCACTTACTGTGTGACATCAGCAATACTAGGCACTGGAGCTAAAATAACTAAGGCACTCATGGAGCTCAGGGCTCTTCACTCTCTCTCTTCCCCAAATGTACACCAAATATCCCTGTATAGTTTTTCTAATCTAAGGGTAGCCTGGTTTTCTATTAACATTTAAAATGCATCCTGCGCCCCCACTACTTTGAACAGGCAGTTCTACTTCTGGAACTTGAACATAAACATAAGTGTGCAAAAGTATAGGTTACAACAGCATTTACTGCGGTGCTGTTTCCAGCAGAGCAACAGAAACCATCTAAATACCCATTAGCACATGATTGGTTAATTATGGAATAGCCGTAAATGGAGGGCTTCTCTGGTAGCTCAGAAGGTTAAGAATCAGTCTGCAATGCAGGAGACTGGGGTTCGATCCCTGGGTTGTGAAGACCCCCTGGAGGAGAGCATGGGAACCCACTCCAGTATTCTTGCCTGGAGAATCCCCATGGACAGAGGAGCCTGGTAGGCTACAATTTATAGGTTCACAAAGAGTTGGACAAGACTGAGTGACTGAGCAAAGAACAGCACATAAAATGTCTGGACACTTTCTAAAAAGAATAAAGTAGATTTATAAGGAAAAACTTTTAAGAGCCATAACAAGACAAAAAAAAAAAAAGGCAAGATAATGCATATGGTAAGTAAACTTTTGCTTAAATTTGATGGAATATACAACAAGAGGTTAATAGTTGCAATTTCCAGGAAATGGAATCATAACATTTTGATTGTCTGCATTTTGTACGTCTGCAACATTTGCTATTTTTATGATACATGCACACTTTTGGAAACAGTAAACAAAAATTGTAACATTAAATGAAACAGCAAAGATCCTCTGTATTTTCTAAGGCATTGAATGAGTTGAACCAAATTTAGCCCACACATTTATAGCCTTAGCAAATTGGTTAATTTCAACTCAGAATGGCTAATTTAGTATACATGACTATTCTGAGCTTATTTATTCTATCAGTCTTTGAATCACCACTTACTGCACACATTTTATGTGCCAGATAGTGTGCTATTCCCCAGGATTCAAGGGAAACAAGGCAGCTAGATTCAAGTCCATTGGGGGTAGCAGACACAAAACAGGAGATTATAATCTCATGTGGTAAGCGCCATGATGGCGCTAAACAAGTGGACCACCTACGACTATTAACCCAGTGTTACTTGGGGGCAAGGAGGTGGGAAGGAAGGGGGCTTTTTAAAGAGTTGAGGCCTACAGCATGATTGGTGTTTGCCATCTGAAGAGGTAGATAAAGGAGAGGGAAATCATGGGGGACAGAGAAGATAACATATGCAAAGGCTAAAAGGCAAGAGAATATGATAATTTCGGGAAACTATAAAGACATCAAAGAAGTAGGAGTGGAAAGGAGGGGCCACACTGCAAAGGATCATGTAAAGGATCCAAAGAGCAGTGGGTTTTGTACAGTGGGGAGAAAAATCACAGTGTATTTTAATTTTTTAGCTGCATCACGCAGCATGCAGGGACTCAGCTCCCTGATCAAGGACCAAATCCAGGCCCATTGCAGTGGAAGCAGTCTTAACCACTGGACCACCCAGAAAGTCCCTCACAGTGCTTTTTAAAATACCACTCTAGATGTGGTACAGAAAATGTTATCAGAGGAAGGAAAGACTCAGGCAGGAAAACTAGGAAGCCAGACAAGAGATGATGGCTATCTGGACCACAAAAACAGCAATAGAGATAATCATAATTCAAACCGTTGAGACTTGGTAACTGATCAAGTCTCAACCCTGGGTACACATTAGAACCCACCACCCAAGGTTTAAACTACATTCTCTCTCAGACCACTTAAACTTGACTTTTTTCTTTCTTCCCGCTTCCAAAATGATGGGTAGGAGCAGCAAGAGATAAAAAGAATGTCAGGATTAAGTATGAGGTGAGGGATGAGGGCAAGCAGGAAACCAGCAAGACAGTCCCATTCCCCGTTTGGGTTTGACCAGCCCAGCACAACAGCACATCATAACCTTAGACCCTCCTGAGACAGCCAGCGAGAGTCCTCGTCCCTGCACACTTCACTCAAGTCAGGTTTGCAGCGAGCATCAGAGGCAACCATGACAGGGAACTAAGAGCACCGAGTTCATCTGCTGAGCCCTTGGGGAAGTACTGCAAAGATAACTGTGTTAAAGGGCTACGGAGACATAAGTATACCTATGGCTGAGTCATGTTAATATGTGGCAGAAAACAAAATTCTACAAAGCAATTATCCTTCAATTAAAAATTAACTTTAAAAAAAAAGGGAGAGCGCTACAGGTATCTGGAATCCCTTTATGCATCTGGAGAAGGCCCATTCAAGTTCCTGTCATCAAGAGAAGAAAGAGACTGGCTTTCCGCCTCATCAGGAATGCAGAAGGAAAGTGATGATACCCACAGGGGATGCAGAAGAGCAGAAACAGGTGGCATTTGGACTAAATCAGCTCATGAAAGAAAGCAGCGGGGCAAGAATTCCCAACCAGGTTCTTGGTGGTTAGTTTTAGTTAAGAGAAGCATTTTTATAAACTGCCTTTTCAGATTGTCATACTCTGTCTCCTTTTTCCTTTAAAAAAGAAAAAAGTTCCCTTTGAAAAATTCCAGGTCAAATACAAAGAAACTAAATGAAACTGTGGTTTGTCCTCACAGGCAAGGCACCCAGAAGGGTCAGGGCCAAGCAGAAGTAGCCCCATGCAAGTGAGGAGCCAAGAGGAAAAGTGTGTACACCAGGAGGGGACCAAGCTTTGTTCTGTTCATGTTTGAGGAGTCCTGGAGGCACAGTGAGGAAATGCTCTGCTTCCTCCCTAAACTCTGGACTCAATTGCTTAACTCAAATTCCAACAAGTGGGATTCCCAACTGGTTCTACCATCACCCAGAAAAGCCACTCGTTCCCACTTAGCAGCCCCACTCTACGGAGACGAATAAAAATGAAGAGCAGAGAGGGAAAGAACACTAGTGCAGAGGCTGGCATGACTGTGGAAGAGCAGACTTCAAATCAGAACCTGAATTCGAAAACAGCACCAACGGCAAAGCACGGCACAATATTAAAGACATCGCGGAGCCCACTGTCACCCCCTCGGGCAAAGCCAAGATTGACCTAAAAGTCAGTTCAGGGAAGAAAAGATCCTGAATTCACATAAATCTTTTTCTTTTCAAACAAGACTGTACTTACTGTGGGTACATACACACATATAATGGAAGTTCCTAATCAAAAGTTCCACTAGCATTCAAAACAGCACATGCAAAGAGTGAATCTTAATGCAACTTATGGACTTCAGTTACTACTGATGTGCCTGTATTGGCTCACCAATTATAAGAGGTACCCCAGTAAGTCAGGGTGTTAATATAGGAAACTTAGGAGTTCAGAATAAGCCACTCCAGAATGGGCCAGTCCGACAAGTTCTTTGGCTTTACTTTGAGCTACAGATAATTAAGGCCCAGGAGACTCAGGAAAAGATTTCTAACTCCCCTTAACAGCCCAAAAGAAATTAGAAAGGGCTCTGTACCAGGAGTTATCACCAGTGAAAACTTTTTTATATCTGACTTATCTGCATGAGGCAGCCATGAAATTAAAAGACGCTTACTCCTTGGAAGAAAAGTTATGACCAGCCTGGATAGTATATTCAAAAGCAGAGACATTACTTTGCTGACTAAGGTCCACTTAGTCAAGGCTATGGTTTTTCCTGTGGTCATGTATGGATGTGAAAGTTGGACTGTGAAGAAAGCTGAGCACCGAAGAATGGATGCTTTTGAACTGTGGTGTTGGAGAAGACTCTTGAGAGTCCCTTGGACTGCAAAGAGATCCAACCAGTCCATTCTGAAGATCAGCCCTGGGGTTTCTTTGGAAGGAATGATGCTAAAGCTGAAACTCCAGTACTTTGGCCACCTCATGCAAAGAGTTGACTCATTGGAAAAGACTCTGATGCTGGGAGGGATTGGGGGCAGGAGGAGAAGGGGACGACCGAGGATGAGATGGCTGGATGGCATCACGGACTCGATGGACGTGAGTCTGAGTGAACTCCGGGAGATGGTGATGGATAGGGAGGCCTGGCGTGCTGCGATTCATGGGGTCACAAAGAGTCGGACATGACTGAGCGACTGAACTGAACTATCTGCATGAGAGGGAAAATATCTGCTTACCAAACACTTGCTCTGCTCACATTCCTAGCAACTGTCTTCCTTCTCTTTGAAGCCCCGGCTCCTACCCCTTTACTTAGCTCAGGATGGTGTATAAGCCTCAACTGCCTGGCTGCCTTTGGGTCTCATACCTTTATGCCTCCCCTTCATAAAAAATCAAAATTTGTTTTTCTCCTGCTAATCTGTTGTATATTGGTTAATTATTAAACCAGCCAAAGAACACAGAAGGGAAGAATAAAAAATTTTCCTCCCCTACAGTTTCACCCTAAAACTGTTCTAAAATATAGTCTATTGATTGAAAAAAATAACAATACAGCTTTCCCTCAGTATCCATGAGAGATTGATTCAGGACCCCCATGGATTCCAAAACCTATGGATGCTCAAGCACCATATACAGAGTGGTGGAGAACAGTCAGCACTCCATACCTGCAGATGTAAGCCCCGCAGATGGGGAATGAGCTGATTTAAAATCAGTTGGCGTGGCATTGCTCACTATTCTCTACATTGCTAAGGTGAACTTCACTTAGCACACTACTTTTGGAAGCAGTGTCTTCTTTGTTCAAGGATTTTTTCAGTTCAGTTTTTGATTGTATACAATAAACCCTGAGCCTAACTTATAGCCAAAATTAGTTAAAGGAAACATTCTTCCTGCTTTGCACAGAGGCAGTCTCTTGGCTAACAGTAACCCTGCATCCAGTTCAGGGTTCTCCTGGAGAGTCTGTTCTTCCCCAAGTCCCCAGAGCAACCACTGATTCAGGAGGAAAAAAAAAACAAAAAACGCTGAAGCTCAGCAGTTCCAAACTCAGCAGCACATGGTTCTAAAAATCAAACAGGTACTAAGGTTTACCCCTGCATGTAAGCATGTTAAATGATTGACTCATTTAACCCTTATGATAACCCAAGAGATAAGCACACCTGGCCTCCCCCACTTTTCTACAAAGACAAAGCGCACTAAGGCAAAGTAACTACCTGAGACAGAGCCGGGTTAACCTTTCAGGATATTCCTATAGCTTCAGGCCAGGTATCTCAGGAGGAAGACCAAAAGGGATGTTCAGGGTAAACCGGGACGTCCAGACTAAGCCAGTTCTTTACTCTCCCCTCCTCCAGAGCCTGGCCCTCATCTATCGACAGCTCAGGGTGGCCCAGTCCAGCTCCAGTCAGTTCCTACACCTGCTCACAGAACTAGTTGAGACAGAGACAGGGGAGGGAGAATTAGCCTAAAAGCCTCATCAGACCGCCAAGGAACTGAAGCCTAGGCCCTATGAGAGCTGCTGCTGACACCAGTCCCTCTGAACCAAAAATGCCGACCTACTAACATCCCCTCCCTGCCCCTAAAAAAACTTGGAGGTGGGGGAGGAGCATATGGTTTATTTTTAGCATAGATATTCCTTTCTCTTTGCTTAATTTTTGGAGACTTGGATGTTCATAGATCAGTTGGAGATGAAAGTGTTCATAGATTGGTTACGCTACAACAGTACAGAGTTCTTTTCCCTTTAAAATTACCCTGCTATTGAAGACAAAATATAAAGAGTACTAGTTTAGGATTACAGCTTAGAGATAGTCACAGCCCCCAAGAAGCTCCATTATCAGCAAGGGGGCGCTGGCTGCCTCCTTGTCTGTCATTATAGTAGGTGTTTGTGTTCCAGACTCTGTACTTACATCTGCCCAGATGCTCCATGCTTCTCTTGCTTTCTTTACAGTTTCTTCATAGTCAGCCATGCTGGCCTAAATAAATATTTGGAGGGAGACAAAGGGAAAAGAAAAGGGCAGTGATGATCTCCTAACATTAGACTTTTGGAAAAGAATTGTAAAATCCCCAGTGACCCTAAGATTTGTGGTTTAAAATGATTATCACGGCTTACACTTCCCAAAACTGGCTGGAATTTGCTAAGTTAGTATCTGTACTTTTTAAAACCTTGCCTTTCAAAGCAAGGTCCAG
>SJYX01006753.1:0-32074 GCA_006410675.1 Oreotragus oreotragus | reverse complement strand
TTTTTTTTTTTTTTGGCCGCTTGCAGGATCCCCGAGTGACACAGGCTAACACTCAGGGATCCTGCAAGTGGCCAAAAAAAAAAAAAAAAGAAAGTTCCATGTAAACCTTTAGAAATTCAGGCACTGAATTGATTTCAGAGATCTTCAAAGATCACTGCTGCTTTAAAATGGTTCAGCTGAATCCCTAAATAATTTCTTTTTAATAGCACAGGGTGTGTGGGGTAATGTCTTTTGTGTCGTCGATTGTAATTTTCCTTCACTTGCAGAAAGCGCTAGGTGGGGACTGCGCACTGCGGCCCTTCCAGAGTACTGCAACAGTGTGTGCCCCGGCATCCCACTATCGGACTGTTAAAAGTGTGGATTCAAGTGAAGAGAGCTTTTCAGATTCAGATGATGATAGCTCTGTCTGGAAACGCAAGCGACAGAAGTGTTTTAACACCCCTCCCAAACCAGAGCCTTTTCAGTTTGACCAGAGCAGCCAGAAACCACCTATAGCTGGAAGGAAGAAGGTTAACAACATATGGAGTGCTGTGCTGCAAGAACAGAACCAAGATGCAGTGGCCACTGAACTTGGTATCTTGGGAATGGAGGGCACTATTGACAGAAGCCGACAGTCTGAGACCTACAATTATTTACTTGCTAAGAAACTTAAAAGAGAATCTCAAGAACATGCAAAAGAATTAGACAAAGAGCTAGAAGAATATATGCATGGTGGCAAAAAAGTGGGACCAAAGGAGGAGGAAAATGGGCAAGGTCATCCCAAAAGGAAACGACCTGTCAAAGAGAGAGTAGGAGACAGACTAGAAATGAACTATAAAGGCCGGTACGAGATCACAGAGGACGATTCTCAGGAGAGGGTGGCTGATGAAATTTCTTTCAGGTGAGCATTTAAATATTTCTGCAAGTGAACACTTGGCCGATTATCTTCCATTTATAAGATATACCATAGATTCCAAATACATTGATGGTGTTCCTTTCTGAGATTTTTAAATCCAAGGCAAGAACTGGGCTTATGTGGTTATATGAATATGGTTGGCTGTCCTTAAATTTGGACAGACCTGATAGAATAATTTTGTAGATTTTTGTGAACTTTTGAGCAGCTCTTTCTATTGAGGGCTGTAGAACTCCTCAGATAAAAACAGATCCTTTTAAATCATGTGGGTTTCTTGGAGTGATTTTTTGTTTTTACAACTTGATTGAGGCTTATTATACATGTAATAAAATTTATCCTCTTTAGTTGTTAACTTTTTTGGTAAATTTATCAGTTGTACAACCATAAAGCACTTTTAAAACATTTCCATCACCCAATAAGATCCCTCATGCCATATGCCCATTAAAGTTAGTTCCCATTCCCAGGTAACTGCTAATCATTCTATTGCTGTCAATTTGCCTTTTTTGGAAATTTCATATTAATAGAATCACAATATGTAATCTTCTGTGCCTGGCTATTTTCACATAGTGCAGTGTTTTTGAAATTCGTCCATGTCGTAGCAGTCATCAACAGCTTATATGTTTACACACACACACACGTTTGTATTGGCTATTACACTTTTTGGCAATTATGAATAATTCTGTTATGAACTTCCATGTACACATCTTTGGACACATATTTTCATTTATTTTGGATAGATAGGAGTAGAGTTGTTTGATGTATGGTGAATTTACATTTCATGTATTTTTAACATGAAATTTTTAAAATTGAAATTTTGTTTACATTTTATTAGCTCTAAATCACTAGGTAACAGTGTCACAAGTTTGAAAACATGTTTGGTTCAAAGGTAATATAACTAGTAGGAAAACAAGTATTTACTTTCCAGGCAAGCCTGTCAATAGTAGTACTGGATTTTTAAAGTACTGAGGTGGTTTGAAATTTGAGTGCTGGAAAGAAACCTAGAGATTTTGTAAACCAATACCTTCACTTTACAAATAGGAAATTGAGGCCTAGTAGTTGTGTGGTTTGCTCAAAGTCACTAATGTGTCAGACCTGGAACTGAAGTCTAATCCCTTTATTCCTAGTCTAGTGCTCTTTCCACAATAGAGAAAAAAGAAGCCAGAGCTTGGTAGGGAACTGGTAAGACTCCTGTAATGTTAATCCTCCTTCATCTCTGCAGAGTGTGGTCTTTCATGTTAAGTGTGCTACTTACTTAGGCTTCCTGTATTTTTACCTGTCAGTGGTAAAAATAATTATATCTGCTTTGTGAGATTGTTGAGAGAATTAACATATATAGTTCTTAGGATTGTGCTTATCTCTGATGCCGTCTATGGGGTCACACAGAGTCGGACACAACTGAAGTGACTTAGCAGCAGTAGCAGCATAATAATCCTTTGGTAAATATTAGCCATATCTTCTGTTCTGAGACAGGGAGCCCATGAGGGAAAAGTCCAATCCATTTTAAAGCTCCTAGACATCTCGAGTTAGGAGAGCTACATTTTAGAAATCGTGATAAATGTTTGCTTTTGGACTTGCATTCATCATGCTGTGTGTGCGTATTTCTTTTGAAATTTACTGTAACCCCATAAGGCAAAGTGAAGAGGCCAGTATGTAACTTGAGATGGAATCTTGACATTACTGTCTACTTGGGCGACCCAAGATAAGAATGTTTCCATGTCAGTGATTCCAAGGTTAAATATTGAAGATTTCGGAAAGCAAATGTTACTAGAATGGGATGTTAATTCTATCTGAGAACTAAATTGGAGACAAAGGTAGATTTCCTCAACTTTATGCAACAAATAAAGAGGTTGATATTACTTCATTTGTTCCTTATCAGGTTGCAGGAACCAAAGAAAGATTTGATAGCCCGAGTAGTGAGAATAATTGGGAACAAAAAAGCAATTGAACTTCTGATGGAAACTGCTGAAGTTGAACAAAATGGTGGACTTTTTATAATGGTAAGACTAATAAAATGCCCTTGTCTCTGATTGTTGGTTCTCTTATTTATGGATTATAACCAGTGTGTTTCAGACTTTAAAAAACCTTCATTAATAATGAAAATTGAATTTAAACATTCAGTATGGTCACTTTTTACACTTAGTACTTTTCTTATTAAAAATATATCTAAATTGTAGCTTGTTAGTGTGTAGTCCACAAGAAATCTCTAACAGGCTTCATTAAGGGTAGGGGCTGAATTAAGAAAAGAAAAAAGTCAGGGCAAAGGACCTGGAAGCTCAAATTTAGTGAGTATGGGTTTTGGAGTTTGGGGTTTCTTGTTTTGAATTTTGGATGTGCAGCATACTAGATGTGACATTTGGCTAAATTATTTGACTTTGGAGACCTCAATCTCAGCTATAAAATGGGATTAATCTTCTAATGTAAGGATTAAATAAGATAATGTATATATAATGCTGATCATAGTGCCCAAAACTCAGTTAGTAGTGGTGAAGAGAAGTGTTATTTTTGGTTCATTTAATTCGTACATTCTTGGAAACTGGTTTTTGGGGGGCAAAAAAAAATCTTGTTATGTGTAAAGCACAGATAAAGTATGAGTATTAAAATTTCATGGGTGGTAGGGGTGAATAGGAAACAAAATTTCTAAAGAGGCTGCTGGGGTTGAAGAAGGGGAAAAAAAAAAAAGCACTTTATTGTCCCAGAATGACTGATAGAGCAGTTCTCTTGCTGGGGCCAGATCCCAAGCAGTAGCAGTTTATGCCACAGAATGAGTGGTGTTGCACATCTCGTTCAATTGAGCTTTCACCACAGGGTGAGGATGAAAGTCAGATGGTTTCCTTCTTAGTTGTTCCTCATGAATTTGAGTAATAACATCACAAGAGACTCCATTAATATTATGCTGTGGAAATGGAGAGAAAAGTAACCAATTAGAAGTGATAGCACTGGGTGACGAAACAGCCTGTGACATAGATTATAGAAGTTAACAACCAACTATGATGATCATGAGTGTAGTGGTGCCCCCTGTCTGTGTCCTAGTTTAAGGCACTGTTTCAGACTCAGGAAGCTTGTGTTATAATGGGGGTAGGAAGGAAGCGGTCTAAAGAATAAATGTAGTATCTTCCAAGTATGCTAGAAAGTGATACCTGCTATGAGAAAAGAAATAGAGCAAATGGGAAGTCTGGAGAGGTGAGAAGGACACTGCAGTTTAACAGAATGGCATAGTAAATCTTAATAATTGCTCCTTAGGAATGTCTCTGAAAGTTGCTCTGACCGTTCATGGTAAGAGTCTACACAGGATAATTTTTCTGTTCGTTTTTGTAGAATGGCAGTCGAAGAAGAACACCAGGTGGAGTTTTCCTGAATCTCCTGAAAAACACTCCTAGTATCAGTGAGGAACAAATTAAGGTAAAGATGATAATGTCCTTGACTTTTAAGATCAATCATAGTTTGACGGCCACTCAGCCTCTAGCTTCATTTTCTATTGATCTCTATTACCTGCTCTGCCTTACGTTGACTGATTTTTTTAGTTGCTCTTTTCAAGTAAAACTTGAACCTCTTATAAAGCTCTGCCTCCTCTTTTTCTCTCCTTTCAGAGACAAAGTCATGATTTCCTTTTATGGAAATTTTTCCTGGTGTCTTAGCATGTAATTATTTTTTTCTACTCTCCTATAACTTGGCTTTCGGAATCTTAAGGCTTCCCTTGTGGCTTAGAGAGTAAAGAATCTGCCCTGCAATGTGGGAAACCTGGGTTCAGTCCCCGGGTTGGGAAGATCCCCTGGAGGAGGGAATGGCAGTATTCTTGCCTGGAGAATCCCCGGCGGACTATAGTCCATGCAGTCACAAAGAGTCAGACATGACTGAGCAACTAACACACGCATAACTTGGCTTTCGAGATCTTAGTTCCTTGACCAGGGATCAAACCTAGGCCCTCTGCCCTGGAAGCATGGCGTCCTAACCACTGGATCACCAGGGAATTCTCTCTATAACTGTTTATTAATGAAAAATTTCAAATATGCAGAATAGATGAAAAAAAAAGCATGTATACCAATGTATCCTTTATCTAGTTTTAGGGGTAGTTAATATTTTGACTTTTTTTTTCTTCTGTACCATTGAGAAATAAGAAGCAAACATCACAACATTCAGCCCTAATTATTTTAACAAGAATCTCGCAATAGTAAGGACAATATCCTGCATAACCACACCCAAGAGAAATAGAAAGGATAATTTCATAGCATCATCCCATTATCTATGTAGAACTTATTCTGGTTTAATGAATTGTCCCAAGAATGTATTTTCTAGCTTTTTTCATCCCCAAACCAGGATCCTGTCTAATAGATCTCCACACCCTTTTTGTCATGTCTCTTTTGGTCTTTTTGATCCTGCATTTTCCTCTGGGATGTAGACCTTTTGATGAGTCCAAGATTGCTCTTACAGAGTGTACCACATCCCGGTGATTGTCTGCTCGCGCATTTGTTTTGCTTATTTCTCTGTCTCCTGTGCTTGGATGAACAGGGAACTGGGCACTTTAGTATTGTTAATCGTTTTGTATTACTAGAATGTCATATGGAAAAACTTACACAGTGTGGGTTTTTCATAGCTCAGAATTTGTTATCTTTTAATTTGTTAATTAAGGAGCATGACTTGGCGTTTTGCACATCTGATTAAAATTAAAAACTGGCTTCTTACATAGGAAGGAGGTGGTCCTCATGCAACACAGCTACAGTATTTGAGAAATTTTGTATTCTCTTTATTATACCAGTGGGTGATAAAGGTCATAGGAATGTGCTTTAACTGTTTTAATATAAGGCTGATGCTGAGACAAAATTAAAAGCCTTTTCTCTTGAGCTGATGCTCCATGTGAGCCTATTTTGCATCTGCTCAGTTTTTTTTCCCCCTCACTATTCACTTTTGGTCATTTTTTAAAAAATATGTTATTGGGGAGATGGGAGGGGGGTTCATGTTTGGGAGTTCGTGTACACCCGTGGCAGATTCATGTCAGTGTATGCCAAAACCAATAGAGTACTGTAAAGTAAAATAAAGTAAAATGGAAGCTCTAAAAAAAAAAAAAATGTTATTGAAATTCCTACCAGAAATGTTCCCATTGTTGCACATTTGGAATCTGTATTCCTTAAGTGCTTTTTTCCCTCATTGGACAGTTATTTTGATAAGGTGAATTTGTAACGAAGTGGATTTCCTTGGGAACACAACTTCTGAGTAATAGAACAGAGCTTATATTAATACCTTAATATTCTCCCTCCTCCCCTAATATTACCCCTGGCCAGAAATGTGTACTTAGAAGGAACATTCTTCTCAGGTTTTGTTTGATGGCAAAATGTCACTCTTTTGAAAGATACAATATGATGTGATGAAAAGGATTCTCTTAAGATTCAAAGTCTAGGTTTTAATCTTAATTTTGCCATTTAGCGATTGTAGACTGTGAGAAGATTGCTTACTGTCTCCCCCAGCCTTGATTTTTTCATCTATAAAGTGAGGACTAATATGTGCCCTGCCTGTTTAATATTACTATAAAAGAGTTAAATAAAATGATGTCTAAAAAAGCTTTTTCTTGGTAACTAAATCTGGACAAACAATTTCCAGAAGCAGGAGAGAAGAAAAGACCATTTATTTACCGTGAGCCTGGCACGAAGGCCAATGTTTACAGGACTTACTCTTGACAGCCTGTCATAGGGTGTCACCCTGCTCTGCAAATGAAAGCAAGAAAAGGACAGGTCTGAGATCACACAGGACTCTGCCTTCAGACCCATGTTGTTTCCACTGAATCACTGGTCTTTGAAATTCAGTTCTTCTAACTTGTTGTGGAGAAGGGAATTTAATGTGTGTAGATTTTTATCGTAAACTGTCAGAAACATTGCATTATAATAAACTGGAAACATTTTTAATAGTATCCAATAATAGGGGAATGTTTACTTTTAAGGACATTCTTAAAACAACTATTGTGTAGCCTCTATTTTTGTGAAGCAATTCTAAGAACATCAGAAAATAAAATAATAGCTGAAAGGCAGAGTGCAGATTTTTAAAGAGAAAGAGTCATGGGATAATAGATTGGTAGTTGAAACACCAAAATGTTACCAGTGCTTTGGTCTGTTGTGAGGGGTTAGAAATGTTTTGGCTTTTAAGATTTTTTTTGTTTTCTGTTTTTTCCAAGTTTTCTGTTGTGTATAGATTGACTACCTTTGTTACTAGAAAGAAAAAATCAGAAGGTAGATACAATTTTATCGCAGGTAATTTCATATTTCATTCAAATAATGGTGTTACAATGTTTCTTTCAGTCCCTCTTACTGTCACTCTTTAGTCACTCTTATTAACAATCACAGTCTGTAGAATTTGGAAGCCAGAACTGAACTGAGTGGGCTTGTTTTCAACCTTTTCTCATTTGATTTTATTTTAGTAAGTGGCCTTATTATTTTTCTTCTAGAGAATACAAAGTTTGTGGAGATAAAAAGAGTAAGAATAGTTAGAGGTTAATTTGCTATATTTTTTTTAAGTCCTGCTATAACGATCGCCCTCTTAAAGTAGCATGCACTAGGTTCTTAACTTGTGGATGGGAGGAGAAAATTTTCTCTCAGATTATCTATTTTCTGCATTTGTTGTAACACGTTAACAATATGATAAAAAGACATTTCTTTAGGCCATTCCCTGGTTTGTTTTATTTAAGTATATAACCCATGGGAATGGTATTTCCCCTTTAATAAGGTTTTCTGTATTTGGAGGGAAAGGGGGAACTTCATAATTTAATTTAGTATTGCCAGGCGTTGTACTAGTTAGAATTGTTTTTACCAAGATGTTTGGATGTGTTTTCATATAAAATGAAAATACTGCTACTATGCTCCACTTAAAGGTAAGTAGACACTTGAAAAAATTGTGAATTTTCACACTGTTGTGAAGGCAACATAATAGGGTTTAAGGNTAATTTAGTATTGCCAGGCGTTGTATTAGTTAGAATTGTTTTTACCAAGATGTTTGGATGTGTTTTCATATAAAATGAAAATACTGCTACTATGCTCCACTTAAAGGTAAGTAGACACTTGAAAAAATTGTGAATTTTCACACTGTTGTGAAGGCAACATAATAGAGTTTAAGGATATGGTAGTTTTAATGAATAGTAGCTCTTGTTTATTAAAGTTGTTCCTTTATTGTAGGACATTTTCTACCTTGAAAATCAAAAGGAATATGAAAATAAAAAAGCTGCTAGAAAGAGACGAATGCAAGTGATGGGGAAAAAGATGAAACAAGCCATTAAAAACCTAAATTTTCAAGAAGATGATGATACATCACGAGAGACTTTTGCAAGTGACACTAACGAGGCCCTGGCCTCTCTTGATGAACCACAGGAAGGACATGGAGAAACAAAGCTGGATGCAGAGGAAGCCATTGAGGTTGATCATTCTCATGATTTGGACATGTTCTAGTACATTTTGAGGAATAAACCTTTCTAAGATAACATTGTAATAAACCATTTCTACTGAGATTATTTTACTTTGCACTGATAAACACAAAAATCTGGAGAGAACTGTTACCTTGTTTTAAATAAAATTGAATATGTGGGAGATGAATGTGATAAGAACATTTAAAACTTTCTCATGTCTGACAAAATATTTAAAAGTATATAGTGGAAGATTTAATTTCTTAATCTATTGCATGTGCTAATTATTACTAGTTGATAATCAATTTTGTCCAGGTCATTATAACATGCTGTTCAAAAGTTTTTCTGATTTATATTTGCAATGAACTATGATTGGTTTCAAAACATTCCATTAGAAAATCCTATTAAGACATAAATTGTTAAGCTATTACAAATGCATTCAAATTTAGTTTTTCTGTGTTTTAAGACCTCTTAGGCTTTTAATGATAGAAACTAAAAATAGGTTTATACTAGAGGCTCTTCCCACTTACGTGTTCGTTCCGAAGTAAATAAACATCAGAAGCTTTTCAAAGAAGTATCAGTTCATAACTTTAACTTTGTTTTTGACTTTATTAGTTATTTTGGTCATATATTTAAATACTGAATATAATCCTTACGTGCATAATTACAATGACATTTAAATTCCCAGTGGTGGCCTGCCTAAGACAGTTTTACCTTACGTTAAGGAAGTTAGGTATTAAAAATGTTTCTTCTGCATGATGTTTAAAATTATTCATTTTTATTTAAGAAAAGTAGTTTACTTAAGGTGTCCCAAGAGTTGACTACAGTTACAGAGTAAGCAAACATACGTAGGAAGCAGTTATTATCTGTTCTTTGCAATAATGTGCTTGAAGTCTTTCAGTAATTTTTGAAACACATAATCATTGACGTTGGATCTAAGCAGGGAAGGAAGAGGAAAATGGTTATTGGTTACATTTTATTCATAAAGAATGCAGAAATAAAATTGGAATTCTGGAAGTCAGTGAGTTTCAAGTGATTTTATTTTTTAATCTCAAATTTTCTTTCATAAAATTTCCATAACCAAGGAAAGAAGCATTAATAATTAATAGGTAGGTATTTAAATATTGTCCCTAAAGTGTTTTTTAACCTTTTATTTATTTATTTGAAGAATTTTTTTCTAATTGAAATATAATTGACTTACAGTATGAAATTAGTTTCAGGTATACAGCATAGTGGTTCAGTATTTTTATGTATTGTAAAATGATCACCACCGTTCCTGGGATTACTTTGTGTGAGGTGATTTTAAAGGTCTGGTATATTAGGTAAGACAACAGTCAGAAATCTAAATGTCATGTATCCTTGTAAATTTTTCTAGTGAAAGTTAAAAGAGTTTTTGAAGAATGTCTCAGGCTACTTCATCTTTAGTGGATGGCTCATTTCTCCCACACCCTGGCTTCCTAGCTTGTTTTCATTATTTTCTTAACATTTGCAAACTACACAGATTTCTGGATTGTATTACATCCTAATGGTACAGAAACCAGTGCTTCAGTTTTTAAGGTTTAAAGTTTTGTTTATTAACGTTACTCTTCTCTAAACCTTTCTGATTATCCAGATCTAGGAATGTCTCTACAAACTCTTGCTAGAAATGTATTCCCTTAATACTGTCACCATACCAGCGTACATTACAGTCATTCTTCCTGCTCACCCGAACGTTCTACTTGCTGGCTAGTAGGATTAATAGTAATAGCCCTCTGTGTTTCTGGCTTAGTAATTTACATGCTCATCCTCACTCATAACCTTTATTAGAATGAGTTTTTTTTTTTTTTTTTTTACCTAAAATACTCTGTGATTCAGCTCAAAACCTAGGAGATAAAGTGGGTTGGATTGGTTTGGATTAAGGCAAATTTGATTTACACTCACAGGTATCTAAATAATGGCAAAACAGAAATTGGACGTATCAGCTATGTGCAATATATAAAGAGGAAAATATGAAGCGATTATTTGTGAGTAATAATTGCTTAGTCCACTACATTTCCTAGTATTTTTGTCAAAGTTGTAGTATGTCTGCAAACATCCTTATTTTTTAAGTGCTCATGATAAGAATGATGATGTACTCATGAAGTGTTTAAAAAACACAGAAAATGGCTCTAAGCCCCACATTCTTAATTAACTGCTGAAGCAATTGCTATGGGTTGCTATGAAGTTAGCAAAACATTGTTACATCTGAGGCAGCACTGTCATAATTAGTAGACCAGTGAAGTTCTAGATGAGAATTCCTGTCACTACTGGCAGTGATGGCTTCAGGCAAAGACACTTGTCCAATCCTACCTAAACTCACCAACAACTGTTCTGATGAGAATTCAGATAAGCTTGCTAATAAGTGAGGACTTAAGGGTTTGGGGTTTTCCGGTGGTTTTGTTTGTTTTCAGTCTGGGAGTTAATGTGAAGAGCTGACTCATTGGAAAAGACCCTGATGCTGGGAAAGATTGATGGCAGGAGGAGAAGGGGACGGCAGAGGCTGAGATGGTTGAATGGCATCACTGACTCAATGGACATGAGTTTGTGTAAACTCTGGGAGTTGCCAATGGACAGGGAGGCCTGGCGTGCTGTGTTTCATAGGGTCACAAAGAGTCAGATATGACGGAGTGACTGAACTGAACTCCCAACTGATAGTGAACATTTTTCCATGTATTTAGTAGTCTTCATATGTCTCTTAAAATATCTTTTGCAAGTTAACTTTTTCTTATTGTTGATGTTAATAGTGCTTTTTATATTCTGGTTACAAACCCTTAATCAGAATTTACAAAAATGTTCTCCCTGTCCATGGCTTGTCTTTTTTATTCTCTAGACATTGTCTTTTGCTGAGTAAAAATTTTTAAGTTCCATAAAGTCCAAATTATCATATATTCCTTTACAGAATCTTGTGTTTTGGTTTTTGAATAAAAACTGATCAACAAATCCAAGGTCATATAGATTTTCTCCTGTGTTTTCTAGATATTTTATACTTTGTCATTTTATATTTTGGCCTTGAATTCATTTTGAGTCAATGTTTGTAAAAGTGTAAGGGTCTCTGTCTATATTATTTTGTTTTCTCATTTTTTGTATACAGATGTCCAAATACTCCAGTACCATTTGTTAGACCGTTATTTTTCCTTGACGTGCCTCTGTACTGTCAAAAATCAGTTGATGATTAATGTGTAGGTCATTCTTTGGGTTCTCTATTCTGCCCATTTATCAATGTCTGTTATTTCACCAATGCCATATTTTCTGATGACACCATCTTTGTAGTAATTCTTGAAATTATATAGTAATGCAAATATTATTTTTGCTTATGGGCCAGTTTTCAAATTTCACATCTTAACCAGAAACTAAATCTTTGTTTTTCTTTTATGCACTGAATCCATATTTTAATACAGCTTCTCTGGTGTCAGACACTTGCCTGTATATTGTCTTTCTCTCTCACACAACTGAAATCCTTATTATCCCATGTTGAATGTATAAAGTATTATATTTGCTGACAGTTTATGTCTAATATTATTACAGTATTTACTGACCCTGAATTTTATTAGCATCAGGTTTCACATGCCTATCATAATGTGTCTCTTAGAAATCTTTATTTAATATTCATATATATTCCTTATTAGAATAATTTTTCTACCACAAAAAAAAAGTCCCTTAGGGAAGTTGAAGAGAATTGCTTAAATTGATCTTAATTCGTAAAGTAAAATATTCAGTGGGCCCATTACTGTTAACCCAAATCATGTTGAGATTTAGGTAGCTAGGGAATAAGAATAGGGTAAAAGTTGAATTAATACTGAAAAAAAATGTCTTGCAGTCGTGTAGCCAGAAATAATTTCACATTCAAAAAAGCATGAATTACAGTTTGATCAGAGCAGCCAGAAACCACCTATAGCTGGACGGAAGAAGGTGAACAACTTATGGAGCGCTGTGCGGAAAGAACAGAACCAAGATGCAGTGGCCATTGAACTTGGTATCTTGGGAATGGAGGGCACTATTGACAGAAGCCAACAGTCTGAGATCTACAATTATTTACTCGCTAAGAAACTTAAAAGAGAATCTCAAGAACATACAAAAGAATTAGACAAAGAGCTAGAAGAATATATGCATGGTGGCAAAAAACTGGGACCAAAAGAGGAGGAAATGGGCAAGGTCATCCCAAAAGGAAATGGCCTGTCAAAGAGAGAGTAGGAGACAGACTAGAAATGAACTATAAAGCCCGGTAGGAGATCACAGAGGACGATTCTCAGGAGAGGGTGGCTGATGAAATTTCTTTCAGGTTGCAGGAACCAAAGAAAAATTTGATAGCCCGAGTAGTGAGGATAATTGGGAACAAAAAGGCAATTGAACTTCTGATGGAAATTGCTGAAGTTGAACAAAACGGTGGTCTTTTTATAATGAATGGTAGTTGAAGAAGAACACCAGGTGGAGTTTTCCTGAATCGCCTGAAAAACACTCCTAGTATCAGTGAGGAACAAATTAAGGACATTTTCTACCTTGAAAATCAAAAGGAATATGAAAATTAAAAAGCTGCTAGAAAGAGAAGAATGCAAGTGATGGGGAAAAAGATGAAACAGGCCATTAAAAACCTAAATTTTCAAGAAGATGATGATACATCACGAGAGACTTTTGCAAGTGACACTAATGTGGCCCTGCCCTCTCTTGATGAATCACAGGAAGGACATGGAGAAACAAAGTTGGATGCAGAGGAAGCCATTGAGGTTGATCATTCTCACGATTTGGACATGTTTTAGTACATTTTGAGGAATAAATCTTTCTAAGATAACATTGTAATAAACCATTTCTACTGAGATTATTTTGCTTTGCACTGATAAAAACAAAAATCTGGAGAGAACTGTTACCTTGTTTTAAATAAAAATGAATATGTGGGAGATGAATGTGATAAGAACATTTAAAACTTTCTCATGTCTGACAAAATATTTAAAAGTATATAGTGGAAGATTTAATTTCTTAATCTATTGCATGTGCTAATTATTACTAGTTGATAATCAATTTTGTCCAGGTCATTATAACATGCCGTTCAAAAGTTTTTCTGATTTATATTTGCAATGAACTATGATTGGTTTCAAAACATTCCATCAGAAGATCCTATTAAGACATAAATTGTTAAGCTATTACAAATGCATTCAAATTTAGTTTTTTTGTGTGTGTTTTAAGAACTCTTAGGCTTTTAATGATAGAAACTAAAAATAGGTTTATACTAGTGGCTCTTCCCACTTATATATTTGTTCCGAAGTAAATAAACATCAGAAGCTTTCAAAGAAGAAAAAAAAAAAAANTGTTAAGCTATTACAAATGCATTCAAATTTAGTTTTTCTGTGTTTTAAGACCTCTTAGGCTTTTAATGATAGAAACTAAAAATAGGTTTATACTAGAGGCTCTTCCCACTTACGTGTTCGTTCCGAAGTAAATAAACATCAGAAGCTTTTCAAAGAAGTATCAGTTCATAACTTTAACTTTGTTTTTGACTTTATTAGTTATTTTGGTCATATATTTAAATACTGAATATAATCCTTACGTGCATAATTACAATGACATTTAAATTCCCAGTGGTGGCCTGCCTAAGACAGTTTTACCTTACGTTAAGGAAGTTAGGTATTAAAAATGTTTCTTCTGCATGATGTTTAAAATTATTCATTTTTATTTAAGAAAAGTAGTTTACTTAAGGTGTCCCAAGAGTTGACTACAGTTACAGAGTAAGCAAACATACGTAGGAAGCAGTTATTATCTGTTCTTTGCAATAATGTGCTTGAAGTCTTTCAGTAATTTTTGAAACACATAATCATTGACGTTGGATCTAAGCAGGGAAGGAAGAGGAAAATGGTTATTGGTTACATTTTATTCATAAAGAATGCAGAAATAAAATTGGAATTCTGGAAGTCAATCTGTTCTTTGCAATAATGTGCTTGAAGTCTTTCAGTAATTTTTGAAACACATAATCATTGACGTTGGATCTAAGCAGGGAAGGAAGAGGAAAATGGTTATTGGTTACATTTTATTCATAAAGAATGCAGAAATAAAATTGGAATTCTGGAAGTCAGTGAGTTTCAAGTGATTTTATTTTTTAATCTCAAATTTTCTTTCATAAAATTTCCATAACCAAGGAAAGAAGCATTAATAATTAATAGGTAGGTATTTAAATATTGTCCCTAAAGTGTTTTTTAACCTTTTATTTATTTATTTGAAGAATTTTTTTCTAATTGAAATATAATTGACTTACAGTATGAAATTAGTTTCAGGTATACAGCATAGTGGTTCAGTATTTTTATGTATTGTAAAATGATCACCACCGTTCCTGGGATTACTTTGTGTGAGGTGATTTTAAAGGTCTGGTATATTAGGTAAGACAACAGTCAGAAATCTAAATGTCATGTATCCTTGTAAATTTTTCTAGTGAAAGTTAAAAGAGTTTTTGAAGAATGTCTCAGGCTACTTCATCTTTAGTGGATGGCTCATTTCTCCCACACCCTGGCTTCCTAGCTTGTTTTCATTATTTTCTTAACATTTGCAAACTACACAGATTTCTGGATTGTATTACATCCTAATGGTACAGAAACCAGTGCTTCAGTTTTTAAGGTTTAAAGTTTTGTTTATTAACGTTACTCTTCTCTAAACCTTTCTGATTATCCAGATCTAGGAATGTCTCTACAAACTCTTGCTAGAAATGTATTCCCTTAATACTGTCACCATACCAGCGTACATTACAGTCATTCTTCCTGCTCAGCCGAACGTTCTACTTGCTGGCTAGTAGGATTAATAGTAATAGCCCTCTGTGTTTCTGGCTTAGTAATTTACATGCTCATCCTCACTCATAACCTTTATTAGAATGAGTTGTTTTTTGTTTTTTTTTACCTAAAATACTCTGTGATTCAGCTCAAAACCTAGGAGATAAAGTGGGTTGGATTGGTTTGGATTAAGGCAAATTTGATTTACACTCACAGGTATCTAAATAATGGCAAAACAGAAATTGGACGTATCAGCTATGTGCAATATATAAAGAGGAAAATATGAAGCGATTATTTGTGAGTAATAATTGCTTAGTCCACTACATTTCCTAGTATTTTTGTCAAAGTTGTAGTATGTCTGCAAACATCCTTATTTTTTAAGTGCTCATGATAAGAATGATGATGTACTCATGAAGTGTTTAAAAAACACAGAAAATGTCTCTAAGCCCCACATTCTTAATTAACTGCTGAAGCAATTGCTATGGGTTGCTATGAAGTTAGCAAAACATTGTTACATCTGAGGCAGTACTGTCATAATTAGTAGACCAGTGAAGTTCTAGATGAGAATTCCTGTCACTACTGGCAGTGATGGCTTCAGGCAAAGACACTTGTCCAATCCTACCTAAACTCACCAACAACTGTTCTGATGAGAATTCAGATAAGCTTGCTAATAAGTGAGGACTTAAGGGTTTGGGGTTTTCCGGTGGTTTTGTTTGTTTTCAGTCTGGGAGTTACATTCATGGGGATGCCAATTATGTGCTTCCCCTTGGTATCTATATAGAAAACTTTATGTTCCAGAACAAAACTGTGTGCTAGAGAAAGCAAGACTCCTGAGTGTAGAGCATGTACTAAATTCAGAAGCTAAATTAGTTACTGATTTTTGTGACTGGCCAGAGATTCCTTTAGCCAGTGCATAGGCCTGAGCTAAATCATGGTGTGCTGTTTTTCCCCTTGAAATAAGGCCAAAATGAACATGAGCAAATTGTAAAGGGCAGCATGCAGTTAGAGTAATATCCAGAGTGGGCTCTTGGTGACACTTGGGGATTTAATGGATCAGTTATCTACTGTTAATAGGTGAGTCTCAAAGCAGTGACAGCTCTGTCCTGCAGATGCAGGGGTCCAAACCTCACAGACACAACTGCTTCCATTCCCTCAAACGATGCTAAAGCAATTGTATTTAGTTCACAAGATACCCTTTCTTGCTTTCTTAATCTTCAGGTGTTGTGAGATTCATTTGCCACGGTTTTCCTTAAAGCAAGGGATGATCCCAAGACATTATGTAATGCCTTGGAAACAGAACATGAAATTCAGGAATGTGAATCTGAAGGTATTTTCCTATAAATATTCATAATTTTTAAAAAGCTATAGTATGTAATATATCTGTGAATAAGCATACAACTCCATGTTTTGAAATTTATTTTTCATTTTTTCAGCTTTATTGAGGAACAATAGACAAATATATTGTGTATATTTAAAGTACACAACATAGGACTTCCCTGGTAGTCTAGTGGTTGAGACTCGTGCTTCCACCGCAAGAGGCACAGGTTTGATCCCTGGTTGGGGAAGTTCCTCATGCTGTGTGGTGTGGCCGAAAAAAACTACTACGGAAAACTGTGAATCACTATGTTGTACGGCAGAAACTTACATAATATTGTACATCAGCTATACCTCAACAACAACAAAAAATTTGGAGGGCAACTCGGGGAAATATTTATAGCATATACAGCAAAGGGCTAGTTTATTAAAAAATCTTTAAAAATAGGAGCTTCCCTCTGCTGCTGCTAAGTCACTTCAGTCGTGTCCGACTCTGTGTGACCCCATAGACGGCATCCCACCAGGCTCCCCCATCCCTGGGATTCTCCAGGCAAGAATACTGGAGTGAGTTGCCATTTCCTTCTCCAATGCATGAAAGAGAAAAGTGAAAGTGAAGTCGCTCAGTCTGTCCGACTGTTAGCGACCCCATGGACTGCAGCCCACCAGGCTCCTCCGTCCATTGGATTTTCCAGGCTTCCCTCTAGTGGTTAGGAATCTGCCTGCCTGTGAATGGGACACAGGTTGGATCACTGGTCCAAGATGATTCCATATGCCATGGAGCAGCTCAGCCCACGCACCTAGAGCCTGTACTCTGCGACAAGAGAAGCCACCACAGTAAGTCCACACACTGCAACTGGAGAAAGTCCGCATGGGCAAGGAAGACCCAGCGCTGCCAAAAATAAGTGACATTTTTAAGTGTACAGCCTGATGCTTTGTGCATCACCAAGATCAAGATGATTAACACATTCATCATCTCTCATAGTTAACTTTTTTCCTTGTAGTAAGAATGCCTCAAATCTACTCTCAGCAGCTCTCAAGTATACAGTACCATTTTATTAACTATAGTCACTGTGTTGAACATTAGACTCTTAGAACTTACTCTTCCTAAAACTGGAAGTCTGTACCCTTTGTCTCATTTCTTCCTCTTCCCAGGCCTTGACCACCTAAACTTGCAAACAAAAGTTAAATAGCAATATCTTACTCAAATACCCCAATTATAAACTTAAAATAGATAAACCAAAAGACATCAGAAATATGTCTACATTTTCTCTACATAATACCAACTCACAGTTATTAAGTTCATCAGTCATAGGCACCATTAATTTAAGGCTGTAGTACAGAGTGTGTATTTTTTTATTGAAGTATATTTCATTTTGAATGCATTAATTTCTGCTGTACAGCAAAGTGATTCAGCTATATATGTATATAAATATACATACATTCTTTATATATTTTTCCATTAATGTTTTATTACAGGAAATTGAATATATTTCTCTGTGCCATACAGTAGGACCTTGTTTATCCATTCTATATACAATAGTTTGCATCTGATAACCCCAAACTCCCAATCCAACTCTCCCCTACTTCTCCTCCCCCTTGGCAACCACAGGTCTGTTCTTTGCAGAGAGTGTTTTTACAGCTGTACTGCATACTCAGGTTGAAAGCTATGTGAACAGTTTGGCTAGATTTGTAGACAAGACTCCTTGTTCACTCAGTGCTTCTATTCAGTACTCAGCAGTTTCAAAACATTTTCCAAATTCAGGTTGACCATTCACTTGTGAAAAGGTAAGTTGTTTCTTTAAAAGAGAATATAATATTCTGTAATAATCAGACAACAAGAAGTTTCAAGTTACGATTCCTAAGAAATGTGTGTATGTAACTAGCTTCCACATTTCTAATCAATAAGCAACTAATGTTGAATAAGAATATACTTTACCAAAACAGATGATATTATAAAATATGAATATTATATATAAAACATTTCCAGTATTCTTGACCTTACTCTTTAGACCTATAACATAGCATAAATTTTTCATTGTTATTTCACTTCTGTGATTTAGTCAACAGTGTTCCTAACAGTTTTTAAAATGTAATTGACAGCTGGTATATGGAGCATCTGGAGAAGGCGATGGCACCCCACTCCAGTACCCTTGCCTGGAAAATCCCATGGATGGAGGAGCCTGGTGGGCTGCAGTCCATGGGGTCGCTAAGAGTCAGACACAACTGAGCGACTTCACTTTTCACTTTCATGCATTGGAGAAGGAAATGGCAACCCACTCCAGTGTTCTTGCCTGGAGAATCCCAGGGACGGAGGAGCCTGGTGGGCTGCTGTCTATGGGGTCGCAAAGAGTCGGACACGACTGAAGTGACTTAGCATATGGAGCATCTATCTTACAGAGTAAAAGTGAAAACTAAACGAGAATTATAATGAAGTGAATGTGAGCTGAGTAAACGCTAGCTTTGCTTTTCTTCCATTGTACGATTTTTCCTATAGGAGATGAAACAGCTATTTAACAACATAAAAACAAGAGCACTGTATAGGAGAGAGGGGGCTGCACCCCAAGACCAGGCCAGACTGCTATTCAGCAATATCAGAGAATCAGATATAGATGGACAGTTCAGATAATAACCTGTTACTACAGATAATAAGTAACTATTATCTATCCAACAGCAGTTACAGCAGCCTCCGCATACTCTACAGCTTATTTTACTTTGTGTTGTTGTTTAGTTGCTCAGTGGTGTCCGACTCTTTGTGATCCCATGGACCGTAGCCCGCCAGGGATCTGTGCATGGGATTTCCCAGGCAAGAATACCTGAGTTGCCATTTCCTTCTCAGGGATCTTCCTGACATAGGGATTGAACCCAAGTCTCCTGCACTGGCAAGCAGATTCTTTACTATTGAGCCACCAGGGAAGCCCTAAAAAGAGCTTTGAAAGTCAGCCAAAGATTTTGCATTCGCATACAATGCTTTATTCCACACTCAAAGAATTGTTTAATAATTCCCATTTTATATTTGAGAAAACCGAGTCCCACAGTACATAAATGACTTGTACAAGGACACATAAGTGGTGAAACTACAGCTCAGTGATCTGACTCCAAGTTTAGAGTCTGCAGCCCACACCACTGGCTCTTCCTGTTGGCTGGAAGACACCAGTTAGCACTGCTTTTTTTAAAAAGGGTTATTGCTCTGCCCACTAGAGATTCCTTCTTGACAGTAACAGAAATACTACTGGGCAACTTCCATCTTAATATAATAAAGTGATTTTTGGTGTAATATACAGCAGATTTGTTTCTTCCTCTTAGCACGCAGAAGCATGTGGGATCCATGCTGGCCCTTTGGAAGACTCTCTGTTTTTGGATCACAGTGAAAGGCTTTGCCATGGGGAAGATCGTAAAGTTGTCTTGAAGAAAGGCCCATCAGAAATAAAAATTGCAGATATGCCTCTGCATTCACCTCTCTCCAAGTACCAAAGCACCGTGATTTCCCATGGCTTCAGGAGGCGACTGATCTGATCAAAGAATAAAATAACCAAGTAGTTCAGTCTCTCCCTCTCTCTCTTCCATAAATATTTCACCTACAGGTTTAATTTATTCAAAGGCTATAAGGCAACAGCATATTTTTTTACACTGTTATAGCTTAGAAGGAAAATAGTCTCTGAGAACACGAGGAGCAAGGAAAACTGTCTCACTGAAACTAATTTCAGAGTAAGTATTTAAGAAACAGTCCCACCATCTATCTTCACCACACTCCTCTACCTTTTTCTCCTCCTCATTTCATCCTTATTATTCATCTCTCCCAAAACTCACCGTCAGGTAAACCAAACTGAGGTAGAGTTGGAGGATGTAGGATTATTTTTGCTACTTTTTGATTACCCCAACACCTTTCTTTCTGCCTCCCTCACCAACACACATACTCCTAAGGCTATAAGAGAATGGTAACTAACCAATATGGTTATTAGAAGTGTTTGGTAGACAACTTTATGATGCATCATATAATTTTAGCTGAGAAATACTTTCCATATTGGTTCAGTGTATTCAAGTATCAGTATCCTACAGCAAAGAATTGATTCACAGAACTTAAGAAATAAGGATGACTATGGGCTTCCCTGGTGGCTCAGAGGTTAAAGCGTCTGCCTGCAATGCGGGAGACCTGGGTTTGATCCCTGGGTCAGGAAGATCCCCTGGAGAAGGAAATGGCAACCCAGACTATAGGCTTCCCTGGTGGCTCAGAGGTTAAAGCGTCTGCCTGCAATGTGGGAGACCTGGGTTCGGTCTCTGGGTCAAGAAGATCCCCTGGAGAAGAAAATGGCAACCCATTCCAGTACTTTTGCCTGGAGAATCCCATGGGTGGAGGAGCCTGGTAGGCTACAGTCCACGGGGTCGCAAAGAGTCGGACACGACTGAGCCACTTCATTTTCATGTGTAAAAATTATGCACTGCTTTGGAAGACAGTATAGTGGTTTCTCAAACAATTACCCACAGAATTACCTTTTGATCCAGCAATTTCAATTCTAGGCATATGCCCCAAAGAATTAAAAGCAGTGACTTGAACAAATATTTGTACACCAATGTTCACAGCAGCACTATTCATTATAGCTAAAAGGTAGAAACAAATGTCCATCAACATTTGTTGGGGAGGAAAAATTTTTGCTCTATTCTAGGTTCTTCTGGTGGGTTTAAGAATTAAATTGACATGAGACTGATTAACAGGAGAAAACCAAACAAACATTAAATAACATGTATACATGGGAGAGACCCAGGAAAACTGAATAACTCACCAAAATGACTGAAACCCTCACTTTATATATCATCTTCCGCTAAAGACAGAAGATTTGAGAATAGTGGTCTGGACTTCAAAGAGGAGGAAGGTAATTGACACACGGAGATGGAAAAGCAAACGTTCTGTAAATGTTTGTTGGGCCATGCAGAAACAGTATGACACGGAGAGGACAGAGATCTTGAGTGTTCCCCCACCATACCTTGCTCATGTTTTTGCAGACATCTCTGGTGATATAGCTGTATTCTTGTAATAAGCCTTCTATCTGAATTCCTTTAGGCACTTTAGGGGACTGGCTCAGTGACAGTCTCATCACCTTACAGTATCAATTATTCTGTTCTACTTCATTTTCTCTAATTTTATGTGATCCTCTAAGTTACATCCTAGTAAGGGATTCTCTTTCAGATTATTCCTCATCTAATTTCACTCTCTTAAATGTAAACTCTAATTTGTACCTATGGCTTCCTTCTTTAAAAATTCCAGGGACTTCCCTGCTGGCCCAGTGAGGGTCCCTTGGTTCAATCCCTGGTCAGGGAACTAGAGCCCATATGCCTCAACAAAAAACGTGGCTCAGCTACATAAATAAATATGCTCTAAAAGATTCCCTATCCCACTGTGGTTTAATTTAAAACTCTGAATTTCTCCCAAAGAGAGCAGATTATCATGCTGCATCTTGGCCCAGGTGGGTTAATCCCCATGACTGGTAAATCCCTGAGATTTCCAGGGTTGAAAATGCCAAGGGATATATTTTACACATATGGAAAATATAGATGATCATATTTGACCATTACTAATTAGCTGCCAGCAGGCTAAGGGGCCGCCAAGAGCAGGTGAACAGGTGTGTCCCACACAGGGGTGTCTGGCAGAGAAGGTGAGCAGTGGCTGGAATAGAGCCAGCATTATACCCCCTGAGCTCTCTGCACCTCAGTGTACCACTGGGGCCCTGGCAACACAGGGGCCAGTTCCAAAATCTTCACTACGACTTCTCCAGCTTTGCACGTGATTTATTACTAAGAGCCTGGCTGTCAGAAAGCGTCTTTCTTCTTTTAAGAATGTACCCGAAACAATGACCACTGCTGAAGCACCAGCAGCCAAAATGAAGATCAATTCTTCTGTGGCTTCTCATCAAGAACCAGAAAAGTCATGTCAGTGCACTTCCCCACGTTCACAGGAAGATTATGTCTTCCTCTCTTCCCAGAAGAGCTGAGACAGAAGAGCAGTATTCGATCCATGCTTATCTGAAAGGATGAGAAAGTTCAGATTTTGCAAGGACCCTGCAAAGAGCAGCAAACTGGCAACACAGCCTGAGCTTATGGGAAGAAGTCTGTCACCTACACTGAGTGCAGCAAGAGGAAGCTAACGGCACAACTGTCCACGTAGGCATTCAGCCTGGCAAGGTACTTGTCGCGAGATAAAAACCGGACCAAGACTGAAAACGATCCCAAATCTCGCCAAGCAGGAAAAGCAAGGGGCAGCCATAAGGAAGAAACAATTGAGAAAATGCAAGAATCATTAGCAACTTTCATTAAAAACTGTTAAAATGGGACTGCGCTGGTGGTCCAGTGGTGAGGAATCTGCACCTCCACTGTAGGGGGTGCAGGTTTGATTCCTGGTTGCACATGCTGCACAAAAACAAAACAAAAAACTGTTAAAATGAATAAAAGGAGAATGTGGCGAAATATGTGGGATAGAAGGCTGGATTAAAAAGTCAGGATGTATCAGCTTGTGTGGATAAGAAGAATGCCTATGACGAGATAACAGTGCTGGAAACAGAACATCAGAATGCTTACAATATTAGTTCTGAAAGGTGGAGTTAGGATTCTTATTTACATCCTCATTTCTTTGTAAATTATCTTCAGCAAACACTGCTATATTTTACCTTTGCAGACACTGCTCCCCACATGTGAAAGGCACCCCTTTCTATTCTTCTGTCAAGAGTTTCATATTCAACACAACTCCCAACTCTTCTATGAAACCTATTTCACATTCTTTTTTCTCCAATACCAATTCTCTCCACCTAACCTTTTCCAAGTTGGTTCTCTGTCTAAGCCTTCTGCTTCTTGACCAGAAGAGGTCTCTGCTGTGTTGCTCAAAAAAAAAAAAAAGCTTTTTTTTTTTTTAAATTTAATGTTTTGTTGGTTTGCACTTTTTTAATAAGGGAAATCTTTGTCATTGCCTGTTAGAGATATTGTGATACTATAGAAATCAGAGGTAGAAATTCTTCAATGCTTCTGTTACTAACAAATTTTCAGATAGAGCATGTTATTCACAAAGGGGAGCTTAAACCCTTTGGGTCTACCCCTCAGTGCTTTGCAGTGAAATTACACCTAATATGTAAAAATTTGAAAACTGAAAAAAAAAAAAGAAAGAAACTAAGGGATAACACATTTAGACAGAAAAACATGTCTTTTTCTAGGGACAAATGAAAAACCATCAGTAAAGTGATCTTTAGAATTCAAAGAAGACCTCGGAGGCTAATTTTTTTCTATAGACAAGAGGCAGGCAGAGGACATGTTGCGGGGAGTCTGTTCCAGGAAGGCCCGTAGGGGTCTTCTCAGATATAGAGCAAAATCAGCAAAGCAAAGCAAAAAGACACATGGGATGAAGTCCAAGGGACAACGAGCACTAATTTCCAAAAGTCCTCTTTCAGTGACAACACACAAGATATATTTAATTACCCCTAGCAATGAGCTGTGACAACTCTGTTCTTTCTTTGAACAGGAAAATTAACTTGTGCATTCTTTGGTCTTTTCTGGGGATTTAAGAGAATATCATGTAAGTACAGCAAGGTTCATTTTCGTCCTGGTATTAGGAGACAAAGTTCATGGGAGTCTCAAGCAATTACAGGTGCATTTTATCCTAAGTGATGACTAGATGATTGGGCCTCAGCTGGTGCTACCCTCCAGAGAAGAGTTAAGCTTTAGAGTGTCAGAGAAATCAGAGCAGGTTCCAGCAGGATGCTGGATTTGAGCAATGGGTCAGATGCAAGCCAATGAGTGCTAGAAAGGACTTTCCACACATGAGAAAAGCATAAACAGAGGCAATGAGGAAAAATCACTACGTTTACAGAATCTGTGAGAATATCCTGGGCAGAGAAAAGTTTCCTGCTGGGAAATAAAAGAAGGTAATCTTAGGAAAAAGGATCCAGTTTATTGAGGACTTTAAATTCCAAATAAGTGGTTAAAATAGATTACTATTAATGATCATGACAGAGTTTGAGAAAAACTAATCTGGCAATAGTTCAAAGGATGAATCGAAGATGAAGAGATAAATAAACCGGTTTGAACATAAATCCAGGTAAGAAGCCCTGATTAGGATCAATGCTATGCAGATGGGGAATAGGGACCTCCATTAAGATGGTTTATATTGGAGTGAATGAAGCACACAAGCAAGGCTTGAGCACGTGGTCAACCCTTCCTGGAAATGAGTTTAGCTGCACTTGGTAAGTTACCTTATAAATCAGGTCAGTAAGGCACTATTAGAACTTTTTTTTTTCATGCACAGCTTGTGGGATAATTCCTCAACCAGGGATCAAATCCGAGCCCTTGGGAGTGAAAGGACTGAGTCCTAACCACTGGACCACCAGGGAAGTCCCTGTTAGAGCCTTTTTAACCTCCAAGAAAAGTTAGAAAACACTTTTCCTAGAAAAAGATGATAACGCAGAAAGGAAATCAGTGTGTGGTGTAGGAGTACCAGGAGGTGCAGTTGTTTTTTATTTTTTAAGGTGAAGTATTTTCAGAAAACCATTTAGTGTGACTAATCTGTTTTTCCTTTCAAAGGCAGTTCATTTAAGTATAACCTGATTAGAAGGAATAAATAAGGCATGCAAGGTCAAGATTGGATCTGCTGTCTTGACATATAAAAATTCATGAAAGCAATGATATTTAAGAGCTCATACATTCATGCCTAAGATCTGATACATTTGAAATGAGCTATGAGCTGATGTGGGGGTGTGTATTTTTACTAAAAGCAGGAATGACATTTCTTTTCAAAAAATTTTTCATTGAAGTATTAGCTGATTTACAATGTGTTCATTTCTGCTATATAGCAAAGTGATTCAGCTATATATATATATATATATCCCCATATATGTACATTCTTTTTCATATTCCTTTCCATTATGGTTTATCACAGAATATTGAATATAGGTCCCTATGTTGTACAGTAGCACCTTGTTTATCCATTCTCTATACAATAGTTTGCACTGCTAACCCCAAACTCCTAATCCATCCCTCCCCCAGGCCCCCTCCACCTCTGGCAACCACAAGTCTGTTCCCTATGTCTGTGACTCAGTTTCATAAATAAGTTCATTGGTGTCGTTTTTAGATTCCACATATAAGTNGTTGCACATGCTGCACAAAAACAAAACAAAAAAACTGTTAAAATGAAAAAAAGGAGAATGTGGCGAAATATGTGGGATAGAAGGCTGGATTAAAAAGTCAGGATGTATCAGCTTGTGTGGATAAGAAGAATGCCTATGACGAGATAACAGTGCTGGACAGAACATCAGAATGCTTACAATATTAGTTCTGAAAGGTGGAGTTAGGATTCTTATTTATATCCTCATTTCTTTGTAAATTATCTGCAGCAAACACTGCTGTATTTTACCTTTGCAGACACTGCTCCCCACATGTGAAAGGCACTCCTTTCTATTCTTCTGTCAAGAGTTTCATATTCAACACAACTCCCAACTCTTCTATGAAACCTCTTTCACATTCTTTTTTCTCCAATACCAATTCTCTCCACCTTAACCTTTTCCAAGTTGGTTCTCTGCCTAAGCCTTCTGCTTCTTGACCAGAAGAGGTCTCTGCTGTGTTGCTCAAAAAAAAAAGCTTTTTTTTTTTTTTTTTTAAATTTAATGTTTTGTTGGTTTGCACTTTTTTAATAAGGGAAATCTTTGTCATTGCCTGTTAGAAATATTGTGATACTACAGAAATCAGAGGTAGAAATTCTTCAATGCTTCTGTAACTAACAAATTTTCAGATAGAGCGTTTTATTCACAAAGGGGAGCTTAAACCCTTTGGGTCTACCCCTCAGTGCTTTGCAGTGAAATTACACCTAATATGTAAAAATTTGAAACTGAAAAAAAAAAAAACTAAGGGATAACACATTTAGACAGAAAAACATGTCTTTTTCTAGGGACAAATGAAAAACCATCAGTAAAGTGATTCTTTAGAATTCAAAGAAGGCCTCGGAGGCTAATTTTTTTCTATAGATAAGAGGCAGGCAGAGGACATGTTGCGGGGAGTCTGTTCCAGGAAGGCCCGTAGGGGTCTTCTCAGATATAGAGCAAAATCAGCAAAGCAAAGCAAAAAGACACATGGGATGAAGTCCAAGGGACAACGAGCACTAATTTCCAAAAGTCCTCTTTCAGTGACGTCACACAAGATATATTTAATTACCCCTAGCAATGAGCTGTGACAACTCTGTTCTTTCTTTGATCAGGAAAATTAACTTGTGCATTCTTTGGTCTTTTCTGGGGATTTAAGAGAATATCTTGCAAGTACAGCAAGGTTCATTTTCGTCCTGGTATTAGAAGACAAAGTTCATGGGAGTCTCAAGCAATTACAGGTGCGTTTTATCCTAAGTGATGACTAGATGATCGGGCCTCAGCTGGTGCTACCCTCCAGAGAAGAGTTAAGCTTTAGAGTGTCAGAGAAATCAGAGCAGGCTCCAGCAGAATGCTGGATTTGAGCACTGGGTCAGATGCAAGCCAGTGAGAGCTAGAAAGGACTTTCCACACATGGGAAAAGCATAAACAGAGGCAATGAGGAAAAATCACTACGTTTACAGAATCTGTGAGGATATCCTGGGCAGAGAGAAGTTTCCTGCTGGGAAATAAAAGAAGATAATCTTAGGAAAAAAGGATCCAGCTTATTGAGGACTTTAAATTCCAAATATGTGGTTAAAATAGATTACTATTAATGATCATGACAGAGTTTGAGAAAAACTAATCTGGCAATAGTTCAAAGGATGAATCGAAGATGAAGAGATAAATAAACCGGTTTGAACATAAATCCAGGTAAGAAGCCCTGATTAGGATCAATGCTATGCAGATGGGGAATAGGGACCTCCATCAAGATGGTTTATATTGGAGTGAATGAAGCACACATGCAAGGCTTGAGCACGTGGTCAACCCTTCCTGGAAATGAGTTTAGCTGCACTTGGTAAGTTACCTTATAAATCAGGTCAGTAAGGCACTATTAGAACTTTTTTTTGTTCATGTACAGCTTGTGGGATAATTCCTCAACCAGGGATCAGATCTCAGCCCTTGGGAGTGAAAGGACTGAGTCCTAACCACTGGACCACCAGGGAAGTCCCTGTTAGAGCCTTTTTAACCTCCAAGAAAAGTTAGAAAACACTTTTCCTAGAAAAAGATGATAACGCAGAAAGGAAATCAGTGTGTGGTGTAGGAGTACCAGGAGGTGCAGTTGTTTTTTATTTTTTATGGTGAAGTATTTTAAGAAAACCATTTAGTGTGACTAATCTGTTTTTCCTTTCAAAGGCAGTTCATTTAAGTATAACCTGATTAGAAGGAATAAATAAGGCACGCAAGGTCAAGATTGGATCTGCTGTCTTGACATATAAAAATTCATGAAAGCAATGATATTTAAGAGCTCATACATTCATGCCTAAGATCTGATACATTTGAAATGAGCTATGAGCTGATGTGGGGGTGTGTATTTTTACTAAAAGCAGGAATGACATTTCTTTTCAAAAAATTTTTCATTGAAGTATTAGCTGATTTACAATGTGTTCATTTCTGCTATATAGCAAGGTGATTCAGCTATATATATATATATATATCCCCATATATGTACATTCTTTTTCATATTCCTTTCCATTATGGTTTATCACAGAATATTGAATATAGGTCCCTGTGCTGTACAGTAGCACCTTGTTTATCCATTCTCTATACAATAGTTTGCACTGCTAACCCCAAACTCCTAATCCATCCCTCCCCCAGACTCTCTCCACCTCTGGCAACCACAAGTCTGTTCCCTATGTCTGTGACTTAGTTTCATAAATAAGTTCATTGGTGTCGTTTTTAGATTCCACATATAAGTGATAGCCTTTTACTTTTTCTGACTTTGCTTAGTGCAATAATCTCTAGGTCCATCCATATTGCTGCAAATGGCATTATTTAATTATTTTTTATGGCTGAGTAGTAAGGAATAATGTTTCTAATCACACCTCTCAGATTTTCTCAGTACAAAAACATTGTTAACATGCCTTAAAGATGTAAAGTGTCTTGAGGAAGCGATAGTCAGAATAAAGCCCAGCTGCTGCCTATGTCATGCTGCTATGTCAGATTCACAAGCGCAGTCTCTCCAGCCTCACCTCCGTCACCCCATTCCGCTGGGAATGGCCTTTCTGCACTTCAAACATACCAAGTTAGTTCTCATCTCAGAACTACCTGGAATGATCNATATATATATATATATATCCCCATATATGTACATTCTTTTTCATATTCCTTTCCATTATGGTTTATCACAGAATATTGAATATAGGTCCCTGTGCTGTACAGTAGCACCTTGTTTATCCATTCTCTATACAATAGTTTGCACTGCTAACCCCAAACTCCTAATCCATCCCTCCCCCAGGCCCCCTCCACCTCTGGCAACCACAAGTCTGTTCCCTATGTCTGTGACTCAGTTTCATAAATAAGTTCATTGGTGTCGTTTTTAGATTCCACATATAAGTGATAGCCTTTTTCTTTTTCTGACTTTGCTTAGTGCAATAATCTCTAGGTCCATCCATATTGCTGCAAATGGCATTATTTATTTTTTATGGCTGAGTAGTAAGGAATAATGTTTCTAATCACACCCCTCAGATTTTCTCAGTACAAAAACATTGTTAACATGCCTTAAAGATGTAAAGTGTCTTGAGGAAGCGGTAGTCAGAATAAAGCCCAGCTGCTGCCTGTGTCATGCTGCTATGTCAGATTCACAAGCGCAGTCTCTCCAGCCTCACCTCCGTCACCCCATTCCACTGGGAATGGCCTTTCTGCACTTCAAACATACCAAGTTAGTTCTCATCTCAGAACTACCTGGAATGATCTTCCCAAGATTTTCCCGAGGCTGCCTCCTTCTCATCATTCAGCTTTGAACCTGTATCGTCTCCTCAGGGAGGGACAGAGATGCTGTTGGAGGCCCTGCCCATACGCCCCTTCACAGGGTGCGCATCCATCCCCCAGGTGCTGTGGGTATTGGCTGCTCTTGGCTCAGGCCTTTGTCCTTTCATGTGGAATCGCCCTTGGCTTGCAGGAGCCTCCTCACCTGGCACTGGTCCAGGAGATAATGACAGTAACTTACACCTCCCCACCCAGGGGAAGGCTGTGGACAAAGGCTGAATGATGAAAGGATTAGCAGCCTTCACCTCTGATGGCTCAGACAGCAAAGAATTCTCCTGCAGTGAAGGAAACCCCAGTTCGCTCCCTGGGTTGGGAAGATTCCCTCGATGAAGGGAATGGCAATGCACTCCAGTATTCTTACCTGGAGAATCCCATGGACAGAGGAGCCTGGGGGGCTACAGTCCACAAGGTCACAAAGAGTTGGACAACAGAGCGACTAACATATGACATGACACCTCTGAGTGGAGCAATTCATGATTCAGGGCTTCCCATGGGATCGAGCTGAGACCAGACTTCTCCTAAAGCAATATCTTTACTGAACTTCATCCCCTGCTGTCTCCTCCTTCTTTCATTCCCTAAAAGGTTTCTCCTTAAGATCTTTTAAGTAAGGAGTCCCACTTCAGATTCCATTCACAGAGCAAGTGATTTAAGACAGCTAGTGAGAGGAATCGGGGAAGGCAATGGCACCCCACCCCAGTACTCTTGCCTGGAAAATCCCATGGACGGAGTAGCCTGGTGGGCTGCAGTCCATGGGGTCGCTAACAGTCAGATAGACTGAGCGACTTCACTTTCACTTTTCACTTTCATGCATTGGAGAAGGAAATGGCAACCCACTCCAGTATTCTTGCCTGGAGAGTCCCAGGGATGGGGGAGCCTGGTGGGCTGCCGTCTATGGGGTCACACAGAGTCGGACACAACTGAAGTAACTTAGCAGCAGTGAGAGGAATGGTCCTAGGAAGCCAACTGGATGTAGGTTTGGTGTTGGAGTGCTTATCTACTAGATGGCAATGAGAACCCCGTCATCGCTAGTGAGTGAACTATTGTTACTGCTTGGCTTGCTATCATGGTGCCATCGCTAAGATATTCACCCGCAGAGAACCAGGACAAAATAAAGGAAGAAGAAGCTGTATTGAATTCTGCAGTGGCTCTGGATATTTAACATGTATGAGGAAAACAGGGGGAAGCTTGGTACACAGGAATGTTGCTTGTACTGTCTTTGCCACTTCTTGGGAGTCTGTAGTTATTTCAAAATCAAAAGTTGTAAATGAAAACAGATAGCTATTTAGTAGGTGATGAGGAAGTTTACTGGGCTTCCCAGATGGCTCAGTGGTAAGGAATCCGCTTGCCAATGCAGCAGACGGGTTTGATCCTTGGGTCGGAAAAATCCCCTAGAGGAGGAAATGGCCACCCATTCTACTGTCCTTGCCTGGAAAATCCTTTGGGCAGAGGAGCAGGGTGGGCTACAGTCCACGAGGTTGCAAAGAGTTGGACAAGACTGAGCAACTGAGCTTGCAACATGAGGAAGTCTACCAGTTTAAGTGGGACTTAGAATACAAAAGGGCTCTGTAGTGGATCTAGGTTACGGTATAAGAAACACTGCCTTTTGGGCCACATGACCCCCAAAATTCTAGGGTATTTGATGTGTCTGTGGTAGATAAAGATGCTGTGTGAAATACTTGAGAACCCTAAATGTGAGAATTGCAGTGCAGATCTCTAGGGTTCTTGGGCAAGGCTGTGTTACCTGTAGCAGAGAACTATACACCATTCACAAAACAGCGTCTGACACATTATTGCGACCTGAAAGTGACTATCTGATTACGAGACATCAAATCACTATGAAACAAGAGCTGCCCACCACAAGCTGAGTTTGGTCAGACTTACCAGATCATAAGATTGGGTACACCAGCAGCATCCATCAGAAGATGGAAACTGCATCTGAAACTAGGCTCGAGCAATTCCCCAAAGCATAACAAAGCTGTGCAAACAAGTAGATCAGAAAAACTACTACTTTTAACCTGAGGACAGCCTACAACATCAAAGTTGTAATTTGTTCCAACAATTCTCCTCTTATAAGTACCAGAAATTGCCCCAACCAGAATGCTGGAGGACCTGCAACCAGATGGAATGGCAATAATATGAGAAACAATTGGCTCCGAGTGGTACAAAGGGTAGATTGTAGCATATGCTATTGGTGCCTTCCAGGTGGCTCAGGGGTAAAGAATCCGCCTGCCAATTCAGGAGACACAAGAGATGTGGGTTTGATCCCTAGGAGGGGAAGATCCCCTGGAAGAAATGGCAACCCCCTCCAGTCAATATTCTTGCCTGTGAAATTCCATGGACAGAGGAGCTGAGTGGGCTACAGTCCATGGGGTCGCAAAGAGTTACATAACTAAGCAACTGAGCATGCATGAAATTCCCTTTACAAACTGGGGTACCAGTGTTGGCTGCTAATTACACCTGCACTTTTCCCCAGGAGGTTGCATTTGGCTGATTGGGGATGCCTAAGTCAGAAACGAAGCCTGCTTCCACAGTCTACAGAGGCAGCTGTCCAGCCATGGACTACGCTTGCCAGCCTCTCTTGCAACTTGATAGGGACATGTGAATAGTTCCCACTGAGAACTATTGAAATGTATTCTCTCAAGACCAAGGTTAAGAATCTTTCTCCATTTGTTTTTTCCCTATGCTCCTCCTGCATGTAAAGGGTGAAAACCCTGAGAAAAGAAGGCCACAGATAAAAGGAGGCTGAGTTCCTGAGTCACCATGTGGAAGCTGCCACCAGTCAGGATTGTTAAATGATTGGGGTCACAGTCGC
>SJYX01006750.1:105542-216895 GCA_006410675.1 Oreotragus oreotragus | reverse complement strand
TGACAGTGAACAAGAAGAGTGAGAAAGTTGGCTTAAAGCTCAACATTCAGAAAACTAAGATCATGGCATCCAGTCCCATCACTTCATGGCAAATAGATGGGAAAACAGTGGCAGACTTTATTTTATTTTATTTTTTTTGGCTCCAATATCAGTGCAGATGATGACTGCAGCAATGAAATTAAAAGACGTTTACTCCTTGGAAGGAAATTTATGACCAACTTAGATAGTATATTAAAAACCAGACACATTACTTTGCCAACAAAGGTCCGTCTAGTCAAGGCTATGGTTTTTCCAGTAGTCATGTATGGATGTGAGAGTTGGACTATGGGGAAAGCTGAGCACCCATGAATTGATGCTCTTGAACTGTGGTGTTGGAGAAGATTCTTGAGAGTCCCTTGGTCTGCAAGGATATCCAACCAGTGCATCCTAAAGGAGATTGGTCCTTGGTTTTCATTGGATGGACTGATGTTGTAGCTGAAACTCCAATACTCTGGCCACCTGATGCGAAGAGCTGACTCATTTGAAAAGACCCTGATGTTGGGAAAGATTGAGGGAAGGAGGAGAAGGGGATGACAGAGGGTGAGATGGTTGGATGGCATCACCGACTCAATGGACTTGAGTTTGGGTGAACTCTGGGAGTTGGTGATGGACAGGGAGGCCTGGCCTACTGCGGTTCATGGGATCGCAAAGAGTCAGACATGACTGAGCAACTGAACTGAACTGAACTGTATGTTGACTCAGGAGTGAGGACTTTTGTTTTCACTATTAATCAGCTGAGTGAATTTGGAAAAGTCACCTGTATTCTTTGAGCTAAAATGTACTTCTTTGTTACATAAAGGCTTGCGATTAGAAAGTCTTGAATATTATCTTTCAACTCTTTGTCTTCTGTAAAAGTTCCATGTCACAGTTGCTGGCACATGCCATCTGGGTTTCAGTTATTCCAAAACTGAAGTATTTAAAGATTAAATACTCCCAGATGACAGTAAATGTTCTCTTACAACCCCCAGATTAACTGACTTTCTACTTCCTCCAGATTCACCAACTTCCCCCATCTCCTTAGCAGGACATTATGACACCCACAGCATATTGCTATATGCTATGGGTGTCTATTTTATCCATCTAGTTCTCTCACTGGTGAGTATTACGTTTGTCAAGAATTTGTTGTCTTTTCTCTAATGTGTGTCTGCCAGTTGTATATGTATTATGATCATGTAACAATTAAATATTACATGAGGGCAAAAGAGTTGTTTGTTTGAAAGTACTAAGTTGAATGCTTCAGAAATAGTTTTAAATTAGGCTTACAATTATTGATAGTAGTAAGAATATAAGAGGGAATTACTAAATCTAGAATGAATTTGCATTTAGCTCAGTCTGGAAGCATTCCACTCTACTTTAGGAAATGGAAACCAGAGACTGCAGGCAGGTAATTGTAGATGTATATTATGAATGCAGCCTATGCAAGAAAGGAAACTTGAAACCCCATCAGCTCTTAGACCCATGCTCAAAGAAAAGGCCTTGACCCTACATCAAAAGTTTGGTTAACAGTATGCAGACATATGCAGATGTATGTTTTAAATAAATTAAAAAAAATATACAGGAAGAATATTTAGATTTCTTGCTTTTTTTAATTAACTGATCATTTATTAGATATAATCAAATTGGGTTAGAAGACTTATACTATCCTTGATGTTTAGCATGTTTTTCTTCTGTAAGAAATAACTGTCACTAAATTTACTTCATAAGCTACTAAAAACAGCAGCCTGTGGATTAAAACTTCATAGACTATTAGGTAGTTAATTAATACTTCTGAGTCTAGGCTAGTACCTTGTGAAATTAAACCATTTTCTTTGAAACTAATGCATGTGTCTTGAGATTGTGAAACTGTGTTTATCCAAGAAATGCTGGGTGGCCTGGGGGTATGAACTATGAAATGGAAATATATTTGCTATTGAATGACTTGCTGTTATCACTTGAGTGTTGAAATTCTATGGTGTCCTCTACAGACAAATGCTTTTAAAAGGAACTCTTTTTTTTTTTTTTTTTTTGAGAAATGGTGTGTGTACTCAATTGTGTCTGACTCTTTGTGATACCGTGGACAGCGCAGGATTTTCCTGGCAAGAATACTGGGGTGAGTTGCTGTTTCCTCCTCCAGGGGATCTTCCCAACCCAGGGATTGAGCTGACATCTCTGGTGTCTCCTGCATTGGCAGGTGCATTCTTTACCTCTGAGCACCTGGAAAGCCTTTTTGAAAAGAAATAGTCCTTAATTTATTTCTAGTGTGTATCAGAACTAAAGTCCTTTGCTTGGTATCTGGCTGCTCCTTTGGAGACATAGCGTTGCTTTGTCATGACAGTCACTTCAAGTGTCAAATACACTCCACTGTCTCTCCTGGAAGTAACAGATGTTAGAAAAATCTCTAAGATCTGTCTCTCTACATGGTAGACAGTATGAGATGATTGATGTAAGACTGGGTTTGATAGGAGACTGAAAGGAGAAGGAGAACATGGGAGACGGAAAGAGCTATGGCTAGTTGACAGTTATTAAGATTTATGATTTTTAAAAATAAAACTCATGTTCTGCAAAATCATATACAAAAATGGAAAAAATAAAGTGGACTGATCACTCATAGCATATGCAGTTTTGGAAAGTTACAGAAATAGTAACAAGACAAAAATACTGATGCTGTTAAAAAGATATGTTGAATTTCTGCTAAAGAACCAGAGCACTAAATACAACATTTTAAAAACCTTTTAATTTTTGTTTATTGCATTCCCAAAGTATGGGAAATTCCCTAAATGGCCGAAGAGTACAAAGAACCATATGACCCATCAATCTCACTACTGGCGTATACCCTGAGAAAACCGTAATTCAAACAGACCCATGTACCTCAGTGTTCATCACAGCACTGTTTACAATAGCCAGGACATGGGAACAACCTAGATGTCCATCAACAGATGAATGGATAAAGATGTGGTCCATATATACAATGGAATGCTACTCAGCTATAAAAAATGAATGAAGTTGGGTCATTTGTAGAGACATGGATGGACCTAGAGTTAGTTATACAGCATGAAGTAAGTCAGAAAGAGAAAAACAAATATTGTATATTAACACATACATATGTATTTATCTATATCAATATCTATATCATTTGGAATCTAGAAAAAATGATACAGATGAACCTATTCGTAGGCCAGGAAAAAAGATGCAGATGTAGAGAATGAACTTGTGGTCACAGTGGGGGAAGGGGAAGGTGCAACAAACTGAGAGAGTAGCTCTGAAATATATATACTACCATGTGTAAATAACTAGCCAGTGAGAAGCTGCTATATAGCACAGATTGCTCAGCTCAACTGGGAGAGGATATATGTGTACTTATAGTGGATTTACGTTGTTGTACGGCAGAAACTAATACAACATTGTAAAGCAATTATACTCCAATTACAAAAAATAGAGCAAGTTTCCAGACCCAGCAAGGTAGCCCCTTTTAACAGCTTTTTCTGTCTTTCTTACAGCTTTTTTAAAAATGTAAAAGCTGGGCATAATTTTTAACTTTTTTCTCCTTTTTGGATGCAAAAGAGAGCACATTGCACAAGGTGTCTGCATCTTTCATTTTTCAGTTAATAATCTATCTTGAAGTTCTTTCCACATCAGTATATTTCCTTTTCATTGCTAAATATGACTTTTAAAGAATCCTAAGATAGTTTAATGTCAGAAAATACAAGGAAGTGTTGAGGTTGCTAAATTTTGTAGGCAAGGGTAAATGCATAATGATTTGGGAGATTTTCATGATTAACTTTGCAGGACTGAGCTGCTGATCATACAGAGTAAGAAGGGTGTGATGGTGGATCCTCCGTAACTTGCTGTGTTCAGCTGTATTGCTGTGCTGTGCTTAATTGCTCAGTCATGTCTGACTCTGCGGCCACATGGACTGTAGCCCACCAGGTTCCTCTGTTCATGGGGATTCTCCAGGCAAGAATACTGGAGTGGGTTGCCATGCCCTTCTCCAGGGGGTATTCTCAGCCCAGGGACTGAACCCAGGTCTCCTTCACTGCAGGCGGATTCTTTACCATCTGCTGCTGCTGCTGCTGCTAAGTCGCTTCAGTCGTGTCCGACTCTGTGCGACACCATAGATGGCAGCCCACCAGGCTCCTCTGTCCCTGGGGTTCTCCAGGCAAGAGCACTGGAGTGGGATGCCATTGCCTTCTCCAATGCATGCAGGCATACTAAGTCACTTCAGTCATGTCTGACTCTGTGAGACCCTATGTTCAGCAGCCCACCAGGCTCCTCTGTCCACAGGATTCTCTAGGCAAGAATACTGGAGTGGGTTGCCATTTCCTTCTCCACTTTACTGTCTGAGCCACCAGGAAGCTATATTAGGGCAAGTTAAACTCAGTTGCTTTTACTAGTGGTTCAAACATTAACACATTGGGAAAGCTAGAAATGAAAAAAAAAAGTAATTTTCAAATGACTGCATTATATTGACTCATCCCTTATTTACCAATGACAAATGAGCTAATTTTCTTTATAGAAATGCACATTGTAACAGGCCATATATGAAGAATTTGAGTAATATTTAATTGTTTACCATGATCTATCTGTTTCACAGATTATGCTTTTCAGGGAGAAATTAATTTCTTATTCTATAAGGTATTCATAGCAAAATAACAGAATAGTGTTATTACATTTTTTGGCCATTTGGCCAACATATTTGAGAATTCTTCACATAAAAACAGGGGCTATAAGCTACATCTAGTGGGTAGCAATTTATTCCAATATTGGAAAGATTAGATAGAAGCAATAATAATTGTAGGTAACATTTATCAACCATTTAGTGGTGTCATTAACTCTGCTTAGCACTTTGATATATTATTTTATTTTAAGAACACACAGCTTGTCCACTGCAGAGCTAAATTTTCAAACCAGAGTTTGATTTCAGAACCTCCTCTCACCTGAACACTAACTGCTGCCTTCCGTAATTGTTGCATATGATGTGTGAGACCATTTCATGCAGTCCCCAAAGAGACTGGGCTTTTCACAGGGATGTGACCAAGAAGACTTTATTCAAAAACTACATTTTTCATGCCAAGAAAATCTTGCCCATCTTGAGATAAATGATACATTTATCTGTCTTTTCTTCTAAGGGTAGATACTAATTCTATAACTTTTTCTTCCACTGAAACATGTGGATAATAATACTGTCATTTCTTAGGGGTTACCTCTAATAGTTCCTTTTTTTTCCTAATAGTTTCAAATAAATTCTTCAATATGTATTTGTAACTGAGAAAATTTATGAAAAAATGTATTCGAAACAAGGAGTTTAGCAAGGTATGCCTACACCCAGTACCTCTTAACTTTTCAGTCTTCGTTTATGTAATTTAGGATTTGGGATATTCCGTTCAGTTCAATTCAGTCACTCAGTCTTGTCCGACTCTTTGTGATCACATGGACTGTAGCATGCAGGCCTCCCTGTCCATCATCAACTCCCGGAGTTTACTCAAACTCATGCCCATTGAATCTGTGATGCCATCCAACCATCTCATCCTCTGTCATACCCTTCTTCTCCTGCCTTCAATCTTTCTTAGTGTCAGGGTCTTTTCAAATGAGTCAGTTCTTCACCTTAGGTGGCCAAAGTATTGGAGTTTTAGCTTCAGCATCAGTCCTTCCAATGAATATTCAGGACTGATTTCTTTAGGATTCACTGCTTGGATCTCCTTGCAGTCCAAAGGGACATTCAAGAGTCTTCTCCAACACCACAATTCAAAAGCATCAATTCATTGGTGCTCAGCTTTCTTTATAGTCCAACTCTCACATCCATCCATGACTACTAGAAAAACCATAGCTTTGACTAGATGGACTTTTGTTGGTAAAGTAATGTCTCTGCTTTTTAATATACTGTCTAGGTTGATCATAACATTCCTTCCAAGGAGTAATTGTCTTACTTTCATGGCTGCAATCACCCTCTGCAGCGATTTTGGAGCCCCCCAAAATAAAGTCTGACACTGTTTCCACTGTTTCTCCATCTATCTGCCATGAAGTGATGGAACTGGATGCCATGAAGTGATGGGACTGGATGCCATGATCTTCGTTTTCTGAATGTTGAGCTTTAAGCCAATTTTTTCACTTTCCTCTTTCACTTTCATCAAGAGGCTTTTTAGCTCCTCTTCACTTTCTGCCATAAGGGTAGTGTCATCTGCATATCTGAGGTTATTGATATTTGTCCTGGCAATCTTGATTCTAGCTTGTGCTTCATCCAGCCCAGTGTTTCTGGGCTGGATGTACTCTGCATATAAGTTAAATGAGCAGGGTGACAATATACAGCCTTGATGTACTCCTTTTCCTATTTGGAACCAGTCTGTTGCTCCATGTCCAATTCTAACTGTTGCTTCCTGACCTGCATACAGGTTTCTCAAGAGGCNATTTCTCATGATGTACTCTGCATGTAAGTTAAATAAGCAGGGTGACAGTATACAGCCTTGATGTACTCCTTTTCCTATTTGGAACCAGTCTGTTGTTCCATGTCCAGTTCTAACTGTTGCTTCCTGACCTGCATACAGGTTTCTCAAGAGAAAGGTCAGGTGGTCTGGTATTCCCATCTCTTTCAGAATTTTCCACAGTTTGTTGGGATCCACACAGTCAAAGGCTTTGGCATAGTCAATAAAGCAGAAAGAGATGTTTTTCTGGAACTCTCTTGCTTTTTCAATGATCCAGCAGATGTTGGCAATTGTTCTCTGGTTCCTTTGCCTTTTCTAAAACCAGCTTGAACATCTGGAAGTTCACAGTTCACATATTGCTGAAGCCTGGCTTGGAGAATTTTGAGCATTACTTTACTAGCGTGTGAGATGAATGCAATTGTGCAGTAGTTTGAGCATTCATTGGCACTACCTTTCTTTGGGATTGGAACGAAAACTAACCATTTCCAATCCTGTGGCCACTGCTGAGTTTTCCAAATTCGCTGGCATATTGAGTGCAGCACTTTCACAGCATCATCTTTTAGGATTTGAAATAGTTCAACTGGAATTCCATCACCTCCACTAGCTTTGTTCATAGTGATGCTTCCTAAGGCCCACTTGACTTCACATTCCAGGATGTCTGGCTCTAGGTGAGTGATAACACCATCGTGATTATCTGGGTTGTGAAGATCTTTTTTTTGTACAGTTCTTCTGCATATTCTTGCCACCTCTTCTTAATGTCTTCTGCTTCTGCTAGGTTCATACTGTTTCTGTCCTTTATTGAGCCCATCTTTGCATGAAATGTTCCGTTGGTATCTCTAGTTTTCTTGAAGAGCTCTCTAGTATTTCCCATTTTGTTGTTTTCCTCTATTTCTTTGCATTGATCACTGAGGAAGGCTTTCTTAACTGTCCTTGCTATTCTTTGAAACTCTGCATTCAAATGGGTATATCTGTCCTTTTCTCCTTTGCCTTTCACTTTTCTTCTTTTCACATCTATTTGTAAGGCCTCCTCAGACAACCATTCTGCCTTTTTACATTTCTTTTTCTTGGGGATGGTCTTGATCCCTGCTTCCTGTAGAATGTCATGAACCTCCATCCATAGTTCCTTAGGCACCTCTGTCTATTAGATCTAATCTCTTGAGTCTATTTCTCACTTCCACTGTATAATCATAAGGGATTTGATTTAGGTCATACCTGAATGGTCTAGTGGTTTTCCCTACTTTCTTCAATTTAAGTCTGAATTTGGCAATAAGAAGTTCATGATATGAGCCACAGTCAGCTCCCAGTCTTGTTTTTGCTGACTATATAGAGCTTCTCCGTCTTTGGCTGCAAAGAATATAATCAATCTGATTTCGGTGTTGACTATCTGGTGATGTCCATGTGTAGTCTTCTCTTGTGTTGTTGGAAGAAGGTGTTTGCTATGACCAGTGCATTCTCTTGGCAAAACTCTATTAGCCTTTGCCCTGCTTCATTCTGTACTCCAAGGCCGAATTTGCCTGTTACTCCAGGTGTTTCTTGACTTCCTACTTTAGCATTCCAGTCCCCTATAATGAAAAGGACATCTTTTTTGGGTGTTAGTTCTGGAAGGTCTTATAAGTCTTCTTAGAACCATTCAACTTCAGCTTCTTCAGCATTACTGGTTGGAGCATAGACTTGGATTACTGTGATATCAAATGGCTTGCCTTGGAAACAAACAGAGATCATTCTGTCGTTTTTGAGACTGCATCCAAGTACTGCATTTCGAACTCTTGTTGACTGTGATGACTATTCCATTTATTCTAAGGTATTGTTGCCCACAGTAGTAGATACAATGGTCATCTGAGTTAAATTCGCCCATTCCAGTCCATTTTAGTTTGCTGATTCCTAAAATGTTGATGTTCACTCTTGCCATCTGTTTGACCATTGCCAATTTACCTTGATAAATTGGCCTAACCTTCCAGGTTCCTATGCAACATTGCTCTTTACAGCTTTGGACCTTGCTTCCATCACCAGTCACGTCCACAACTGGGTATTGTTTTTGCTTTGGTTCCATCTCTTCATTCTCTTTCTGGAGTTATTTTTCCACTGGTCTCCAGTAGCATACAGGTCACCTACTGACTTAGGGAGTTCATCTTTCAGTGTCTTATCATTTTGCCTTTTCATACTGTTTTTGGGGTTCTGAAGGCAAGAATACTGAAGTGGTTTGCCATTCCCTTCTCCAGTGGACCTCATTTTCTCAGAACTCTTCACCATGACCCGTCCGTCTTGGGTGGCCCTACATGGCATGGCTCATAGTTTCACTGAATTAGATAAGGCTGTGGTCCATGTGATTAGATTGATTAGTTTTCTGTGATTGTGGTTTTCATTCTCTCTGCCCTCTGATGGAGAAGGATAACAGGCTTATGGAAGCTTCTTGATGGGAGAGACTAACTGAGGGGAAACTGGGTCTTGTTCTGATGCACAGGGCCATGCTCAGTAAATTTTTAATCCAATTTTCTATCGATGGATGGAGCTGTGTTCCCTCCCTGCTGTTTACCTGGGGCCAAACTATGGTGGAGGTAATGAAGATAGTGGCGACCTCTCTCAAAAGAACCCATGCATGTACTGCTACACTCAGTGCCCCCAACCCTGCAGCAGGCCACCGCCGACCCACGCCTCTGCTGGAGGCTCCCGGACACCCACAGGCAAGTCCGGGACAGTCTCCTGTGGGTCCACTGCTCCTTCCTCCTGGGACCTGGTGCACAAGGTTCTGTTGTGCTCTCCAAGAGACTATTTCCCAGTCCTGTGTAAGTTCTGGCAGCTCTGTGGTGGAGTTAATGGTGACCTCCTCCCAGAGGGCTTATTCCATACCCAAGTCTGCTGCACCCAGATCCCCTGCCCCTGCGGCAGGCCACTGCTGACCCGTACCTCCGCAGGAGACACTCAAACACAGTCCTGTCTCAGTCTCTGTAGGGTCCCTGGTTCCTGGTACACACAAGGTTTGTTTGAGACCTCTGAGCTATTGGGATTATTTTTAGTAAACCTTTAATTTAATTAATCATAAATCCATTGGCTAATTATATAGCTCCTTTCAGGTATTTGAATCATATTATTTATAACAATCATTTCAGGCAGGCCAATCTATGTTTAAATTTTTTCTGTGTTTACCATGGCCTTTAATCTTGACTAACCTTTCATTTTATTAAGGACATTTTAAAGTAAATTTTAAAGATGCACATTTACTTGGTATGTCTTCTGATCCCTTTAACATATCTTAACAAAGCATTTTTTTTCTGTCTTTTCATATGAATGAAAACTAAAAGTAAAATTATTTGGTGTTTGTAGATGATAATTCATTGTCTTTGGTATTTAAAATTTCATAAGAAGCAGGATACTAGCTTAATTCTGGTACTAAGGTATATGGATGTCTGTTCTTTTTCTATGAAAATGCTTGCATAGTTTTTCTTTATCCTTGAAATGAAAAACAAAATTTGCTATTATAAGCCTATATGACACCCTTAAAATTAATTTTATTTAAAACACAGTGAGTGCTTTGGTCTGAATTATCAGGATATTTTCATCCCTGGATCATTTTTTTTTTTTTTTTACTCTTTGTGACCCCATGGACTGCAGCCCACCAGACTCCTCTGTCCGTGAGATTTTCCAGGCAAGGATACTGGAGTGGGTTGCCATTTCCTTCTCCAGGGGATCTTCCCAACCCAGGGCTCGAACCCGGGTCTCCTGCACTGCAGGCAGATTCTTTTTTTTTTTTTTTAAATTATTTTATTTATTTATTTATTTATTAGAGCTTCCATTTTACTTTATTTTACTTTACAGTACTCTATTGGTTTTGGCGTACATTGACATGAATCTGCGACGGGTGTACACGAACTCCCAAACATGAACCCCCGCTCCCACCTCCCATCCCACATCATCCCTCCGGATCATCCCCATACACCAGCCCCAAGCATCCTGCATCCTGCATTGAACATAGACTGGCGATTCATTTCTTACATGATAGTATACATATTTCAATGCTATTCTCCCAAATCATCCCACCCTCTTCCTCTCCCTCTCCCTCTCCCTCTCCCTCAGAGTCCAAAAGTCCGCTCTGCACATCTGCGTCTCTCTTGCTCTCCTGCATACAGGGTCCTCATTACCACCTTTCTAAATTCCATATATCTGTGTCAGTATACTGTGTTGGTGTTTTTCTCCTGGCTCACTTCACTCTGTACAATCGGCTCCTGGATGATTTTTACTTTAATTAGTTAATTAATTTTGGCTGTGCTGGGTCTCACTTGCTGTGCAGGCCTGTCTCTAGTTGTGCTGGGTGCGGTGCACGGGCTTCTCATTACGGTCGCTTCTCTTGTTGTGGAGGAGCACGAACTCTGGTGTGTATAGGCTTCAGTAGTTGGGACTCCTGGNCCTGTCTCTAGTTGTGCTGGGTGCGGTGCACGGGCTTCTCATTACGGTCGCTTCTCTTGTTGTGGAGGAGCACGAACTCTGGTGTGTATAGGCTTCAGTAGTTGGGACTCCTGGACTCTGGAACACAGGTTCAACAGTTGTGGTGCCTGGGCTTAGTTGCTCCTTGGTGTGTGGAATCTTCCCAGACCAGGGATCGAACCCGTGTCTCCTGCACTGGCAGGCTGATTCTTTACCACTGAGGCACCAGGGAAGCTCTCATTTTTCTTAAATTATATTTTTGCTCATTGCATGAATTTCAATTGTTCTCTAGTTTTATTTGGGAACGCCTTTAATTCTTAGGTTTAATTTGTGTTATTTGTCTTTATCCTCCTTACTTACTATTCACTGTTGGTTTTCATTTCTTTGTCCTTTTTTTCCCCCCTCACAATGGGTGCACTTTTCAAGTTTGTCCTGCATATCAGGATTCTTTTAAATACTGAACAGAAGCCATGCCCAGGGTGGGGGCCCTGCCCTTGAGTTAGTAAAGTAGTCTCGCATTCCAGAAGAAAATCACTCTATCTGTGTGTCATCACCATCCCCAGTGAACTCTTCTCTGAAGCCCCCAGCAGACTTCCCTCAGCTCTCTTTGACTTTACCCAACCAAGTCTCCCACTCTCCCCTGAACCAATCGTGGTAAAAAGGAATGTGGGTCTCATTCACAGGGACTTGCCCCTGAGCTGAAGAATTGGACTCTTTCTGAGCTGTGGGTACTTGAATCGAAGGTGGTTTCTGTTTGTAGAGATTATGGTTTTTGCTTGTGCCAGCGGCGTCTGCTGCACCTTCCTTGCTAGTGATTTGATTTTCTTGCAGTGTTGCTCATTCCATTTACTCATCCATTTACCTGATGTTGCTATTGGCCATTTAATTTCCGTGGAATTGTTCCTTATCTCGCTCTGCTCTGCTTTGTCTCTGCTTACGGGTCTTTGCTGGTCATCCTGATGCTTTTAAACCATCTAATACTCTTATCCTCTCATCTTATTCTATTCTTTTGCAGATTCCTGTTTGATAAAGCTGTCTTGTATCCTGTTAAGGATGCCAAACTGCTTTCTAGAATTTCCAAAATGTTTGGTTGCAGGAGGTTTTTCTGAGCTTTGGAGATGAGGTATTCTCTTCCTCAGCTGGCTCTGTTGTGGGTAACCACTTATCCATTTATAGATAGCATTGTATAAGTTCATATTTTTTCCATCTTTAAAAATTTGGCTGTACCTGGTCTTAGCTGTGGCATGTAGGATCTAGTTCCCTGAACAGGGATCAAATCCCGGCCCCTGCACTGGGACTGTAGTCAACCCCCGGACCACCAGAGAAGTCCCTCATATTTTCTCATCTTTGAGTTGGGCAGCAGTATATTTTCCTTGAGACTTTCTAGAAGACACAGAATGTGCTTTGCTTCTGTTCATTATCTACATGGAAGTTATTTGTTCTTTTTTAGGCTTGATGCTGGGAAGTAGGTTCATAAGAGCCAAGTCTGTTCTCAGGGAATAGCCTAAATCCTTACCCTAACCCTCAGTTCAGTTCAGTTCAGTTCAGTCGCTCAGTCGTGTTCGACTCTTTATGACCCCATGAATCACAGCACGCCAGGCCTCCCTGTCCATCACCAACTCCTGGAGTTTACTTAAACTCATGTCTATTGAGTCGATGATGCCATCCAGCCATGTCATCCTCTATCATCCCCTTCTTCTCCTGCCCCCAATCCCTCCCAGCCTCAGGGTCTTTTCCAATGAATCAACTCTTCGCATGATGTGGCCAAAGTATTGGAGTTTCAGCTTTAGCATCAATCCCTCCAATGAACACCCAGGACTGATCTCCTTTAGAATGGACTGGTTGGATCTCCTTGCAGTCCAAAGGACTCTCAAGAGTCTTCTCCAACACCACAGTTCAAAAGCATCAATTCTTTGGCACTTAGCTTTCTTCACAGTCCAACTCTCACATCCATACATGACCACTTAAAAAACCATAGCCTTAACTAGATGGACCTTTGTTGGCAAAGTAATGTCTCTGCTTTTGAATATGCTATCTAGGTTGGTCATAACTTTCCATCCAAGGAATAAACTCTTTTAATTTCATGGCTGCAATCACCATCTGCAGTGATTTTGGTGTCAAAAATAAAGTCTGACACTGTTTCCACTGTTTCCCCATCTATTTCCCATGAAGTAATGAGACCAGATGCCATGATCTTAGTTTTCTGAATGTTGAACTTTAGGCCAACTTTTTCACTCTCCATTTTCACTTTCGTCAAGAGGCTCTTTAGTTCCTCTTCACTTTCTGCCATAAGGGTGGTGTCATCTGCATATCTGAGGTTATTGATATTTCTCCTGGCAATCTTGATTCTGGCTTGTGCTTCCTCCAGCCCAGCGTTTCTCATGATGTACTCTGCATAGAAGTTAAATAACCAGGGTGACAATATGCAGCCTTGACATACTCCCTTTCCTATTTGGAACCTAACCCTCACCCAGCCCTAAGCCAGGCCTACCTCCACCTCTATCTGGTGCTGCTCTTCCTGATATAGTGAGACCTCCCTTTCACTGCCTGATTATCTGGTACTCATGGATTATAAGAGGGTTACAACTCCAGTAAGCATTGTTACCAGGAAACTTTTCTTTGACCTGACACTTGATGTGCAGGGTCTGTATTTTCTGGGATAGACTGCACAACTGCCACTCTCTCCTGTACATCCAGGCAGGGCTCTAGGGCAGGGAGTGGAGTACATGCATTGCCTCAAGAATCAGTGTCTACAATATGTACAGGAGGCACTGCCTTTAAAATTTTTTAATTTCTATTTTTGACCACAAACCCTTCCTTGTTCACTGGGCCAGGAGGTAGACAGGGGCAGAAGAAAAAGTCTCTTCCTATTTTCCAATCAGCTTGGACTTCTTTGCTAATTATTTAGAGATTGGATATGGCACTGATGACTGTTCTCATTCCATCTCATCTGGATATAAATGCCTCTTAAAATCTTGCCTAGGGTGTCTCTGAGACTTAGATTTTAACAAAAAGTAAAGAGAGGCTGAGCCTGAAATGATGGCTAGACATTCACATTATTCTTCTAACAATGTTGCTCTCTCTCTCTCTGGGTACCTGATCCTTCACTCTTCTCTTTCTGTAAACTAGCTTTCTTTCACTGCTTGCACTTAGACAATCATGGACCTCCTTAAATGTGCCTGTATTCCCTAGATCCATCAGAATTTTCCAGCCATTTGATTTATTCCCTGTGTCTGGATTTCAGATTTCTGAGAATGGAGTGTCTGAGTGGTCCAATTTGGCCCAGGATTTATCTAAACACCTGTGGTGTGTGTGTGTATGTATATGTGTGTGTGTGTGACATGGTACCAGGCTGCGGGTAGTTCCCCTTCTCTAAGCAGGGGTTGACATATTTATTATTGATTGAAATGAAATAGGCAAAAATCTGAGCTCTCCCCATAGAGGAAAGGGACAGTGTGCTCCTTGCCGCCTACTAAGCCTTCACTGAGCAGCTCATACACAGAATTCTTCAGAATTCTCAAATGGGATTCTGCATGGAGGGATTCAGTGTCCACTGGCCAACCCTCTGGCATCATCGTGGTCATTTCAGCAGCTGCTCCCTTTGTGCCATGAAAACACAGCCTCGAGAAGTTTGAATTAGACTAACTCTCATCTTTGTGGATGAGTGAGGAGGACTTCTTTATCTTGATCCAAGATGCAGCTGCCCCCACCCCTCTTTATTGTGTAACAAAGATGAAACTGGCTGAAAACAACTTAATTTTACACAGATATAGGAGAGTCTTCAGATGCATGGCCTTTCCCTGTTTTGATCGCATCAGCTGACATCTGGTAACGTGCGTGAGCTTGGCCACTGTTTCTGGTCTGGATTAAAGATGACAAAGATAAAAATCTTTTTTTTTTTTTTTTGGATATATACATGCAGGGCATGTGGCTAGACTAATTGGTTGTGCTTATTATGGTAACAAGTCAATAAATCTGTACTATTAAAGCTAGCAGCCCTGGAGAAAAACATTGGACTTTCTCCCCATGTTTCAATTCAAGCATTACTAAAAATTCTGAAATACCATTAAAAGGCATGTCAGGAGGTATTCCTCGGCTGACTGTATTGCTTCTTTTAAGATTATTCAACTACATAATTCCTTTCATAAATATTCTTTAGGAAGTGGAGAACTGTGTCCACAAGTTTTCAAAAAATCATTGATTTTAGCATACTTCTCTTTTTATAGCAATCTTTTAATTTCACTTTCCTGAATTATTTTTTTTCTCAGGGTAAAAAGTCAGACTGAATCGATTTTGTGATTCAAATGCCTATGTAGAAATAAGCTAAAAGATGATATTAAATATCTCAATTTCTGTGGGAAGACTTTGTGTGTACTTGGTATAGAAGAGTTTTGCCTTCCTTTGTGAACATTAGAATTTTAAAATTTTGTTAATCACATTGGCAGCAACATTTTTACTTTGAAAATAGATCATTCCAGTTGGATTTGTACTAAAACTCTAACATGTACACATTTTCTTTTTCTTTATTTATTTGTCTTTATCGTGTTGGTTTCACCATATATCAACATGAATCTGCCACGGGTGTATATGTGTTCCCCATCCTGAACCCCCTTCCCATCTCCCTCCCCATACCATCCCTCTGGTTCATCCCAGTGCACCAGATTGTGAACATTAGAATTTTAAAATTTTGTTAATCACATTGGCAGCAACATTTTTACTTTGAAAACAGATCATTCCAGTTGGATTTGTACTAAAACTCTAACATGTACATATTTTCTTTTTCTTTATTTATTTGTCTTTATCGTGTTGGTTTCGCCATATATCAACATGAATCTGCCACGGGTATATATGTGTTCCCCATCCTGAACCCCCTTCCCACCTCCCTCCCCGTACCATCCCTCTGGTTCATCCCAGTGCACCAGACCCAAGCATCCTGTATCCTGCATCGAACCTGGACTGGCGATTCATTTCTTATATGATATTATACATGTTTCAATGCCATTCTCCCAAATCATCCCACCCTCTTCCTCTCCCAATACAGTATACTAACGCATATATATGGAATTTAGAAAGACAGTAATGATAACCCTGTATGCGAGAGAACAAAAGAGACACAGATGTATAGAACAGTCTTCTTTTTCTTTTCTTCAATGTTACAACAGCTCCGACAGGTCCTCACAATGCTCTGCATCCTGGATGTGGAGTGTAGATTGTAAACAGGGTAAACAGGCAAAGGGTTCTTGAACAGTACCCTTGAATTTACCCCTGTACTTGTCTGGTTATTTTCGTTCTGACATCTGGAAGGGCAACAGAGACCTGGTGACAGGACAATGAGGTTTTCCTATCAATGCTGACCCTCAGAAATGGACGTCATCTCTGTAATTTAATTCAGTCCCATCGTCTCTGCATGTTGTAGCTCCTGTCACAGGGTTTTGTTTAAGAGTGGATTTGTTTTTCTAGAAAGAGAGGGGGGAAATGCATATGCAATCTTTGAATTTTTTTTAACTTAAAAAGGAGCTTGGGTTTTTTGGTCATTTACAAGCTCTCTGATTAACTTGCTTAAACTTCTTAGAGAGTTTATATGGTGAATTTATGAAGCTATACTTGGGCAGATTGGAGGACTAGAGGTTGTGCCTATAGGGCACCTACTACAGTACTGATTTCACTTATATGCAGAGTACATTATGTGAAATGCCAGGCTGGATGAAGCACAAGCTGGAATCAAGATTGCTGGGAGAAATATCAAGCAAGGGAAAGAGGAGAGTGAAAAAGTTGGCTTAAATCTCAACATTCAGAAAACTAGGGTCATGACATCCAGTCCCTTCACTTCATGGCAAATAGATGGGGAAACAGTGGAAACAGTGGCTGACTTTATTTTCTTGGGGTCCAAAATCACTGCAGATGGTGATTGCAGCCATGAAATTAAAAGATGCTTGCTCCTTGGAAGAAAAGCTATGACAAACCTAGACAGCATATTAAAAAGCAGAGACATTACTTTACCAACAAAAGTCCATCTAGTCAAAGCTATGTTTTTTTCCAGTAGTCATGTATGGATGTGAGAATTGAACTATAAAGAAATCTGAGTGCTGAAGCATTGATGCTTTTGAACTGTGATGTTAGAGGAGAGACTTGAGAGTCCCTTGGACAGCAAGGAGATCCAACCAGTCCATCCTAAAGGAAATCAGTCCTCAATATTCACTGGAAGAACTGATGCTGAAGCTGAAACTCCAATACTTTGGCCACCTGATGTGAAGAACTGACTCATTTGAAAAGACCCTGATGCTGGGAAAGATTGAAGGTGGGAGGAGAAGGGGGTGAAAGAGGATGAGATGGTTGGATGGTATCACCGACTCAATGGTCATGAGTTTGAGTAAGCTCTGGGAGTTGGTGATAGACAGGGAGGCCTGCGTGCTGCAGTCCATGGGGTCACAAAGCGTCAGACAGGGCTGAGCGACTGAACTGACTGACTGACTGACTATAGTGCCTGATACACAATAGGAACTCAATGCTTATTCATTCTTTTCTGCCACCTCTCTTAATGTGAACACCATTTGTAATGAGATCCAAAAAGGCATCATTCCTTGCCTACATCTCTATTTGAGTAGAAGGTCATGTGTGAGTGCTTAGTTGCTCAGTCATGTCTGACTCTTTGCAACCCTGTGAACAGCATGCTGGGCTCCTCTGTCTATGTGATTTTCTGGGTAAGAATACTGGAGAGGGTAACCATTCACTTCTTCAGGGGCTCTCATCAACCCAGGGATTGAACATGGGTCTCCTGCATTGCAGGCAGATTCTTTACCATCTGAGCCACCAAGAAAGCCCATAGAATGCCATATCCCAGACTTAATGGGAAGAGAGAGAGAAAGTCTGTTACTGTCACTTGATATCCTTACAACCCTTTTAGTCTTTGAAAGTTGTTTCTTCAGTTAAAAGGAGAAGGTTGAGGAGGACCATCAATTAACTTGAGTATCTGCTGAGTCTTTGAGGCCCATCACATGCCACGGGTGTCCAACCCAGCACCCCTCTACCTTGAAAGTCTGTAGAAATGCTGACATGCCTGCAAATTGATCAGCTTTGTGTAACCATCCATCCTTGCCTGTCTATCTTTCTCCTCCTTTTCCATCAACATCATCACATACTATTTATTTGAAATATTGATTATACAACATACCCAGTGGATGCATTGTAGGTAAAGAATGTTATAGATAAGGAAGAAACTGAGAAATGATAGGCATATAACATCAAAGTGTACTTTCCCTCTAGTCTAAGGTATCTTTCTTTCTTTTTAAAATGTAAAATAGACTTAAGCTAGGCAACTCTTTAATCAAGACATAATGGATATAAAATACACTGCTCATATTTAAGGGACACAAATACAAGATTTGACATATATACACCTATGAAACCTTCACCACACTCACGATAGTGAACATAACAATTATCCCCCAAAGTTCCTCTGTCTATGTGATTTTCTGGGTAAGAATACTGGAGAGGGTAACCATTCACTTCTTCAGGGGCTCTCATCAACCCAGGGATTGAACATGGGTCTCCTGCATTGCAGGCAGATTCTTTACCATCTGAGCCACCAAGAAAGCCCATAGAATGCCATATCCCAGACTTAATGGGAAGAGAGAGAGAAAGTCTGTTACTGTCACTTGATATCCTTACAACCCTTTTAGTCTTTGAAAGTTGTTTCTTCAGTTAAAAGGAGAAGGTTGAGGAGGACCATCAATTAACTTGAGTATCTGCTGAGTCTTTGAGGCCCATCACATGCCACGGGTGTCCAACCCAGCACCCCTCTAACTTGAAAGTCTGTAGAAATGCTGACATGCCTGCAAATTGATCAGCTTTGTGTAACCATCCATCCTTGCCTGTCTATCTTTCTCCTCCTTTTCCATCAACATCATCACATACTATTTATTTGAAATATTGATTATACAACATACCCAGTGGATGCATTGTAGGTAAAGAATGTTATAGATAAGGAAGAAACTGAGAAATGATAGGCATATAACATCAAAGTGTACTTTCCCTCTAGTCTAAGGGATCTTTCTTTCTTTTTAAAATGTAAAATAGACTTAAGCTAGGCAACTCTTTAATCAAGACATAATGGATATAAAATACACTGCTCATATTTAAGGGACACAAATACAAGATTTGACATATATACACCTATGAAACCTTCACCACACTCACGATAGTGAACATAACAATTATCCCCCAAAGTTTCCTCATTTACTTTTGTAATCCCTTCCATCCTATCTCTCCATGCCTCTCATCCCTAGGCAACCACTCACTGGTTACTTTTTTGTCACTGTAGATTGGTTTGCATTTTCTAGAATTTTATGAACGTGAAATCATGCAGTCTGTGCTCCTTTTTGGAGGGAGGGTCAGGCTTCTTTCAGAATGATTATTGTGAGATTTGTCTATGCTGTTGCATATGCCAACAGTTTGTTCCCTATCAGAGCTCAGTAGTATTCCACTGTATGAATACACCAGAGTGTGTTTATTCATTCACTTGTTGAGGGGCACTTGGATTGTTCCCAGTCTAGGGCTTTTATAAATAAAGTTGGTATAAACATTTGTGTACAAGTCTTCATACGGGCATATGTTTTCATTTCCCTTAGATTAATACCTAGGATGGAAATGGTTAGATCATCCCATAGTTTAACTTTCTTCTTAACAACTCTGACTTTTTTAGAAACTGCTAAATTGTTTCCATTGTGATCGATCTGCTTAAGTTCCCACCAGAAGTGTCTGAGAGTTCCAGTTGCTCCATCATCTCAGCAACAGTTTAGTTGTTTTAATTAGCCATTATAATAGGTATGTAATGGTTTTAATTTGTTTGTTAATGACTAATGTTGAATATCTTTTTACACTCCAATTTGCTATTGACATATCTTTTCTGGAGAAATGTTCAAATATTTTGCCAGGGTTCCCCTTCCCTGTGTCATGGCCAGGAATCTCTTAGAAGGTGGTAAGCTAGACAGTCTTAGCGACCATCTCATTTTTCCTCTTGTCTCTCTAGGTTCACTGTCCTTTTTGGATTTCCATGTTAATTTTTTTCTAGCAAATTTTAAGAAGTTTTTCCCACTTTCTAAGAAACACTATTAAATGCATTTCATAATAGATGATTTTATTTAAATTCTGAGTGAATTATATGAGTACAGATGATCTTTTGAATATCACTGGAAATTCTGAAATACCATGACCTTACTAGAGTACAAGTAACATGTAAATGAAATATAAATTCAAATCTATATTTGAATTTACCCAATAATATATATATATATCTTAGTATGTCATCCTGTCTTTGATACCCAAAATGCAAATACAGCTGACCATTGAACAATGAAGGGTAAGGGTACCAACCTTTCTGTACAGTCTAAAATCTAAAATCCATGAATGACTAATAGCCCTCTGTATCCATAGTTCCCTCAGATTCATGGCACCTAATCTATGTATTCAACCAACCAAGAGCTGTGCAGTACTGTAGTATTTACTCTTAGAAAAAAAATCTATGTATTAAGCAGACTCATGCAGTTCAACTCTGTTGTTCAAGGACCCACTAGAATATTTATGTCTTGAATTGTTTTTATTGTGAAAGTTAAGAAAAAAGTAATCTAAATGGAATCTGTTTATAGTTTAAAAATCAGTCAGATGATGAAACATCAGCATGTTTATGCTGAACGTGAATGACTATTCCAAGTTGTTTTTATAAAAATGTGCTTCTGTGTACCTTCATGTCAAAGGAGAGAGGTTTTCCTCTTGCGGCTCCATGGTTGTGTCTCTACAGAGTTGGATTCAGTTAATATGCTGGGAAAAACTGATGAGATCTTCAGATTCATGGCACCTAATCTATGTATTCAACCAACCAAGAGCTGTGCAGTACTGTAGTATTTACTCTTGGGAAAAAAAATCTATGTATTAAGCAGACTCATGCAGTTCAACTCTGTTATTCAAGGACCCACTAGAATATTTATGTCTTGAATTGTTTTTATTGTGAAAGTTAAGAAAAAAGTCATCTAAATGGAATTTGTTTATAGTTTAAAAATCAGTCAGATGATGAAACATCAGCATGTTTATGTTGAACATGAATGACTATTCCAAGTTGTTTTTATAAAAATGTGCTTCTGTGTACCTTCATGACAAAGGAGAGATAGGTTNTTATGTCTTGAATTGTTTTTATTGTGAAAGTTAAGAAAAAAGTCATCTAAATGGAATTTGTTTATAGTTTAAAAATCAGTCAGATGATGAAACATCAGCATGTTTATGTTGAACATGAATGACTATTCCAAGTTGTTTTTATAAAAATGTGCTTCTGTGTACCTTCATGACAAAGGAGAGATAGGTTTTTCTCTTGCGGCTCCATGGTTGTGTCTCTACAGAGTTGGATTCAGTTAATACGCTGGGAAAAACTGATGAGATCAGTCTCAGGTTCTTGCCTTCTTCCTCCTCTCCTGCCCTCCCCCTGCTCCACTGCTCCCCATTCCAGCCCCTTTCTGCCAGTTCATGCCTCGCCAGCCCCCGTGAACCAGGAATCAGCAAGAAACCCCACAGAGCATCTCTTTCATTTGACAAGTGTCAAGGATCTGGCAACAACAGGATGAAGCTGCAGTCTGAAAACTGAAAAGAATAAAAGTGTTGGGGGAAAATAAAAACCCTTCTGGAAGCTCAATCTTATAGAGAAATTTGGGCTTGGAGGAGAGGATTATAAAGATTGAACACAACAGAACCATTTCAAGTGACCAGGAAACCTTTCTTCAGACCTCCTTAGAAGAGTTTGCTGTCCAGAAACCAGATGCTACTGTGAGCTGTCCCTGGATGGCTTCCATTTCAAGTGTATCAGTATAGTAGTAAAACACAGAATCTGAAATGCTGAGTTCTAGATAATGGTGAAAGAATTCGTATAGACTTTCAAAAGGAACCTGGAAACATGGTCTGTTTCTTTGCCCTGTGAGGATGCTTTGGTTACTCTCTGTGTAGGTGAGATAGGGCAGGTGCTGGGAGAGAGTTCCTTGAGAGAGGATGCACATAAGAAGTGACAAAACTTTATGTCTGCCCTGCTTAGCATGCTAGCCGCCAGCCCCATGCAGCATTTCAAATGTAAATTACTTAAAATATTAACTTCAGTTTTTCAGTTGCACTAGCCACATTTCAAATATTTACTAGCTACATCTGACTGGTGGCCACTACCAGAGCACACATCTAGAACATGTCCATCTGTGTAGAAAGCTCTTCGTCAGTGCTGTTTAAAGGGATACTTACATTTTAGGGGGTTCCCTGGTGGCTCAGTTAGTAGACAGTCTGCCTGCAGTGCAGGAGACCTGGGTTCAATCCCTGGATAGGGAAGATCCTCTGGAGAATGGAATGGCAATCCACTCTGGTCTTCTTGCCTGGGGAATCCTATGGACAGAGGAGCCTGTTGGGCTATAGACCATGGGGTCACAAAAAGCTTTCACCAGTTTACATTTTAGAGAGGTGGATGGTTAAGCAGAGATGGTTAAGCAGTAGACAGAAAGGAAGAAAATCAGAAATATGGGTGGAGAGCCAGAGAAGGCAACATCTAAAGAGACAACATGAGCTACAAAAGTAGGGAACACACCAAACAGAGAAGCGCTGCCCAGCAGGCGGCAAGAGGACACAGGAGCAAGAGGACACAGAAGTAATTATTGGCTTAGGTGATTAAGACTTGGTGCCAACTATGTGGAGAGCAGTTTCAGCCGTGGAGACAGAATTCAAATAGGAGTTTGAAACGAGAAAGTAGAGTTGATCCGGGTAAACCATACTTACTTTTCCCAAAAGTTTGGCTGTGTAAAGGGAAAAGAAAAATAAGATAGCAATAGTAGAGCAAAAAGGTCTGACTCACTTTGGGGTATAGAAGAAGAGATGGAAATTCCCAATAGAAACAGAAGCATGGACAATTACTACTGTGTCGTATGGGGAGAAGTGACAAGGGCTGAAACGAAGAGGCCAGGTCAAGGCTGGATTGAGTTTTGTGTGTGTGTGTTGTTCTTTTTTATTTTTTATGTGGATCACTTTAAAAGTCTTTATTGAATTTGTTACAATATTGCTTCGGTTTCATGTTTTGGTGTTTTGGCCCCAAGGCATGTGAAATCTTAGGTCCCCAACCAGGAATCAAACCCATACCCTCGGCATTGGAAGGCAAAGTCTTAACTGCTGGACCACTGGGGAAGTCTCTGGATTGAATCTTAACACAGAAAAGAGGACAGGAAAAGTTGGGTGAGTGGGAAGAGAGAGGAAGAACGTGAAGGAGTTCATGGTAGATAGCTGCATTGGAAGTGGTCGTGCTGGGAATGGCTCCTGAGGTTGTGGAGATTGGAGAAGGTTCGTGTGGTTACCCTGGCAGGTCCACAGAGGTGAGGAAATGAGTGCTAAGGGAATTAATGTGGTATTCCCTTCTAAGTACCATGTAGGATTTTACATGGAGGACTTCTGGAGACATCTTAACACCAAATCATGACTACATGATAGGGTAAGAATTTCTGGGTAACCTAGTAACATAAGTTGGGAAAGGAAGGGAGACTCTATAGCACACCTCAGCTCACTCCATGGATGAGTCTATGCCACTCTCCACAGAATTAATATTGATTGCCACTTCCTGTTTGCCCAGCCAGTTTGAGAGTCACTTCAAGCTATTTATTTTTCCCAGTAATGCGTTTTTAGTGTTTTGTGAATTGATATCTATGAGAAAATAATATTTTGCTCAAAATAAGAGGGTAGATCCATAATCAGTTCCTCTTATGTTCCAGGTTAGTGTTTGTTAATGATTCCTTCAAATTGGATGCCCCAGGATTAAGTGGATTGGATGCTTTGAGGATTTAGTCATTGGTTGTAACTAAGAATAACCACATTTCATAGATGATAGACTTTGTTAAGAACCATATTAGGCAGTTTGCACAGCTTACCTTTTAACCCATAAAATGCTGCAAAGGAGATATTATCCTTTCTCGTTACCTTTTATAAACACATGAGGGAACTGAGGCTTAAAGGAACTGGGTGGTGACTGGGTGGTGACGTCTGGCACGAAGCTCAGGATGTAGGACTTCCAAATTATTCTGCTGCCCCTACCTTTTCTGGACAAAAGTACATGGAAAACAGGTTCTCCTTGACCAAAAATGGAAATGTAGGAAAAAATGAAATGTTTTCGTACAGTTACAATTTTAGAGTAGAGAGAAAAAAGATGACAATTACAAGCCAGTGGCTGTCAAAAGGATAATTCTAATTAGAAGGAATGGAAGATGCCCTAGTTACTAAATTCAATATCAACTTCCAGTGCCCATGGGCAGGAACTCTCAAACTATGGTCTACCAAAGGTCTTATGGTTCCTAGACTGCTCTTGTGTAATATTCAAGACAATTTAAAGTAGTTCCTTGACCTCTGCATGCTTAAAATTTATATCCTGTAGTTCCAACCATCTCACTGCTGCTAAGCTCTAGGTACTGAAGTGAAGTGAAGTCGCTCAGTCGTGTCCGACTCTTTGCGACCCCATGGACTATAGCCCGCCAGGCTCCTCCCTCCATGGGATTCTCCATGCGAGAGTACTGGAGTGGGGTGCCATTTTCCTTCTCCAGGGGATCTTCCCGACCCAGGGATCAAACCCTGGTCTCCTGCATTCCAGACGATGCTTTAACCTCTGAGCCATCGGGAAGCCCATAGGTACTGAGGACATGGTAAATAGCAAATAGAACCCGCCCATGTCCTCAGTGAGTTGATAGTCTAGCCAGTGATGTAGGTATTTTCCTAAATGATTGAAAATATAAAATGAAAATGACAGTTGTTATTTTATGGCACTGACTCTCTTTTTGCTTGTGAGACCTCTCTTGACTGGCTCATTAAATCAGCTCCTCCTCTGCTGATTTATTCCAGTGAGGCAGTTCTTTTTCAGCCATGAATAGGAGGGAGGATCTTGGGGGACTTGGCTATGGTAAAATGGTCTGCAAACTAAAGATATTTGGGAACCACTGACCTATAGCAAGGCCCCGAGAATTGCATTAGAGAACATTTCAATTCCTCATCTCTCTTTCTCAGAGTTCATACATTTGCATGCAGAGAACGTGAAGGCCAAGGTCAGAAAGCAGTGTGATGTAAAACCTCTCAGGAGCAAATCAACATTGCCTTACCCTAGAAAATGCAAAAATAGATGCAAACTTAGGTATTTTTATCTTGCACTGTATGTAGAATAAATGCTTATTTTTTGACTGCACAGAGATCTTTCCCTCTTTTGAGAGAAATTATCTGCTGATTAAGCCTTCTACTTTGGGGACAGTGAGCTTGAAATCTTGACTGGGTTCTTAAATCTTCATGCTAAGAGCACCAAGCATATTTTCTGGTGGAATGAGGAGGTATTTATTTAAAGAGATCAAAAAGTTCATCCTGCTTGGGACAGCACTAACGGTACTCACTACAAATTTATGTTCACCTCTTATGCATCCAAGGCAGAAAGCATCCTGGTACTTGGCTTTGACGAGCCATATTCACATGGATTAAGTTACTCATTTTGAAAAAAGAAGATGGAAGCCAGTTTATTTAAAGAAATGCATTTGGTTGTGAAAACTGAGCATCTCACGTTGGGTTGCCGCCTCTCAGAAGAAGAAAAAAATAATTACAGTTTGCTTTAAAATACTGTGGACTCCCTATCATCACCTATCTGAAAGGAGGCAAAGGAAAAGGGACAGAGCTTGAAGCTGGCAAAGAAAAAAAATCCTAACTTTTGTGAATGTATAGGCATTCAACTCACACTGTTCATTAACACACGTATTGCTAACGTTTGGCAATGAAGCGGACATTTTTCTTGAGTAGGGTCGAAAAACTAATTATTCACCATATGGTGGTTGGCGCAGCAACAATTGCTAAAGTCGTGGAAGCAAAGGGAAGTTGGCTGAGTGATTTCTTTGGGCAGTTTGCACAGCTCTGACTCTCTTGACATATGCCATTCATGTGGCCTCTGGAGAACAGATGGGCCAGGGCTGGGAACGGAGGGGACGTCGTGGCTGGGATCTGGTGGCAGCCCTTGTCTCTTTATCCTTCAGAATGACTTGGAGTCACATGGCATGCGAAAATAACAAGTAGGGGATTGTACTCAGAGGATTTCCCTGCCTTCTTTTATAAAGCCACAGCGTAATTTTGACTGCCTTTTCGTATTTTGTTTATTAAAGGGATCAGGGTTTTAGATGAAAGAGATTCCTTGGTTGTGGGTAGAGTCTAGCCTGTGCCAGTGACCCTTGCTCATTGTCAGCAGGAAAAATGCTGGCAGTTTGATAAGGGATAAGAAAATAGAGGGTTTTTTTAAAATTAAAATTTAAATTACTCCTTGTTTGTTCTCCTCCCATTTGTAAATCTCACATCAGCAGGTTAAGATAAGAGCTGGTTCAGAAAGGATACTCAAACCTTCTGAAGTGAGTTAGTATGGGTTATTATTATTATTATTATTTTCTCTTCAGAGGATTCTAGGCAGCAATGTTGAGAGTCAGATGGGCATTGAAGAGATACAGCTTGGTGCTTTCTGGATATTACATTGTCCAAAAGAAACAAGACAGAAGAAGGAGGAAAAAGTCACCAATTATAGAGTAGCTGGGATTAATATGCATAAAACAGATTAAACTGAAATTGTTCACTCAATAACTTCAATTTTAATTAAGAAGCACTCACTAGCAGTTAGGGAGGGCCTGCAAGCTACAGCCTTGGGAAGGTGCTTAGGCTGCCATTCTTGCTTTGCAATAATAGCCCTGGATAATAGCCCTAAATATAGGCCTTTGTTCTTGGTCATAATTCTGGACTTTGACTTCCAAAGCTGACTCCTCACAGAGAGAGACATCTTGAATGACAACTACTGTGTTTTACATTTCAGAGCTTTTAAAAGCAAATTTGCTTGGTGATTTGAAATCAAAGAATTACAGGCATTTTTTTCTTGTTTTCCTACATTTTGAAATTTTATGATTGAAAATTTGATCCTAGTACAAGAAGACAATTTTGAAACCAGGTGGTTAAACAGCAGAAAAGTATTTTCTCATAGTCCTGGAAGCTGGAAGTCTGAAATAAAGCTGTGGGCAGGGCATGTTCCCTATAGGAGGGTTCTCCCTTGCCCCTTTTGTGTTTCTGGTCTTTGCCAGCAATCCTTTGTGTTCCTTAGTTTTCAGCTGCATCATTTGATCATCATCGAACGACCTCACTGGGTGTCTCTGAGGTTCTTCTCCCTTTCTAAGCACACTGGTCATACTAGAGTAAGGGCCCACTACTATTCCAATTGGCCTCATCTTAACTTACACCTAATTTCATCCTTAAAGACTCTTTTCAAATCAGTCACTTTCACAGGTACATAGTTAAGACGTGAATAGCTCTTTCTGGGGACAAAATTCAACTCATAGCAGGTGCCTAGCGTGGGACAGGTACGGCTGAGAAGACAGTAGCAGCCAGCTAGACCTAATCCTGCCCCTGGGGAGCCTCCATGAAATAGACGGAAAGGCAAGCACATACAGTATTTTCAGGTAGTTGTTGTTCAATTGCTCGGTCATGTCCGACTCTTTCGATCCCAGACTGCCACACGACGGGCTTCAAACTCATGTCCAGTGAGTTGGTGATGCCATCCAACCATCTCATTCTCTGTCATTCCTTTCTCCTCGTGCCTTCAATCTTTCCCAGCATCAGGGTCTTTTCCAATGAGTCAGCTCTTTGTATTAGGTGGCCAGAATATTGGAGCTTTAGCTTCAGCATCAGTCCTTCCAATGAATATTCAGGGTTGATTTCCTTTGGGATTTTCAGGTAGGGATAAGTACTATTTAGAAAATAAGACAGGGTAAAAATATTAAAATCTAGGTGACTATTTTAACTGGAGCAGTCAGTAAAGGACTCCTTTCCACCCCCTCAGATTTATTGAGGTGTGACTAACAAATAAAAATTGTATATACTTAAAGTACAAAAGATGATGTTTTGATATATGTATACATTGTGAAATGATTCCCAAATTCAAACTAATTAACATATTCATCACTTCACATAGTTACCATATGTTTATTAACTTTTTTTGTGGTGAAGACACTTATGACCTACTCTTGTAGCAAATTTCAATTATACAATGCAGTATTATCAACTATAGTCACCCTTTAGTCTCCAGAATTTATTTATCTGATAACCAAAGTTTGTATCCTTGGACCAGCTTCTCACCATGTTTCCCCACCACCTAGCCCTTGGTAACCATTTTCCACTCTGTTTCTGTGTGTCCAACCTTATAGATGCCACATGTAAATGAGATCACACAGTACTTTCTGTGTCTGGCTTATTTCACTCAGCATAATGTTCCCCAGGTTTCCATGTTCATTTATGTTGTTGCAAATGGCAGATTTCCTTTTTTTTTAAGGCTTGCTGCTGCTGCTGCTGCTGCTGCTAAGTCACTTCAGTCCTGTCCAACTCTGTGCGACCCCACAGATGGCAGCCCATTGGGCTCCGCCGTCCCTGGGATTCTCCAGGCAAGAACACTGGAGTGGGTTGCCATTTCCTTCAATGCATGAAAGTGAAAAGTGAAAGTGAAGTCGCTCAGTCTAGTCCGACTCTTAGCGACGCCATGGACTGCAGCCTACCAGGCTCCTCTGTCCATGGGAGTTTCCAGGCAAGAGTACTGGAATGGGGTGCCATTGGCTTAATATTATTTATATTACATAATATTAATATTTCTATTCATATATATATACATTTTCACTATCATTCATCTGTTGATGAACACTTATTTCCATATTTTAGCTATTGTGAACAATGCTGTACTAAACACAGGAGTGCAGAAATCTCTTTGAGATAGTAATTTCAACTCTTTGGGTATATATCCAGAAGTGGGATTGATGGATGATACAGTAGTTCTATTTTTTATTTTTTGAGGTTATCCATTTTGTTTTCCATAATGACTATATAATTTACATGATCACCAGCCATGTTTAAGAGTTGCCTTTTCTCTACATCCTTGCCAACACTTATCATTTGGCTTTTTGATAATAGCCATACTACATGAAATTAAAAGATGCTTACTCCTTGGAAGAAAAGTTATGACCAACCTAGATAGTATATTCAAAAGCAGAGACATTACTTTGCCAACTATGTCCATCTAGTCAAGGCTATGGTTTTTCCTGTGATCATGTATGGATGTGAGAGTTGGACTGTGAAGAAGGCTGAGTGCTGGAGAATTGATGCTTTTGAACTGTGGTGTTGAAGAAGACTCTTGAGAGTCCCTTGGACTGTAAGGAGATCCAACCAGTCCATTCTGAAGATCAGCCCTGGGATTTCTTTGGAAGGAATGATGCTAAAGCTGAAACTCCAGTACTTTGGCCACCTCCTGCAAAGAGTTGACTGATTGGAAAAGACTCTGATGCTGGGAAGGATTCGGGACAGGAGGAGAAGGGGACGACCGAGGATGAGATGGCTGGATGGCATCACGGACTCGATGGACATGAGTCTGGGTGAACTCCTGGAGATGGTGATGAACAGGGAGGCCTGGCGTGCTGTGATTCATGGGGTTGCAAAGAGTCGGACACGACTGAGTGAATGAACTGAACTGAACTGAACTATACCAGGTGTAGAGTGATATCTCATTGTGGTTTTGATTTGCATTCTCTGATGATTAGTGATATTGAACACCTTTTCATATACCTCTTGGCCATTTATATGTTTTCTTTAGAAAAATGTCTATTCAGGTCCTGTACCCATTTTTTTTTAATAATGTGGTTTCTTTTTTTGTTATTGAGTTATATGGGTTTTAGATATTAGCCACTTTTCAGATATATGGTTTGCAAATATATTTTATCATTCTACAGGTTGCATTTTCATTTCATTGATTGTTTCCTTTGCTATGCAGAAGTTTTTTGTTTGTTTTATATAGTTCAACTTGTTTACTTTTTTTTTTTTTGTCTATGCTTCTGATATCATATCCAAAAAATAATTGCCAAGATCAATGTCATGGAGTTTTCCTCTGTTTTCTTCTAGGTGTTTGACATTTAAGTCTTTAATCAATGTTGAGTTGGATTTTCTGTGGTGTAAAATACAGATTCAATTTCACTGTTTTTCATTTGGGAATCTAGTTTTCCCAACACTATTTGTTGAAGAGACTTTCTTTTCTCCTTTGCCTTTGTCCTGGTGCCTTTGTCAAAAATAAGTTGGCTGGATGTGCATGGGTTTACTTCTTTCTCTGCTCTCTGTTCTGTTTCATTGGCCTATATATCTGTTTTATGCCAACACCATACTGTTTTGGTCACTGTAGCATTGTAATATAATTTGAAATCAGGAAATATGATACCTCCAGCTCTGTTTTTCCTTAGGTAGGCAGGGTATTTGGTAGCTCCATACAAATTTTAGGACTTTTTTTTTTCTATTTCTGTAAATAATGTCATTGAAATTTTGATAGGGATTGCAATTGAATCTAGATTCATTGTAATAGACATTGCCCTGAATCTGAAGATCACTGAGGGCAGTGCTCTGAAGATCACTTTGTTGGAAGTTTGTTAGAACTGAAGATCAATTTGTTAGATAATAAGGACATTTTGACAATATTAATCCTAACTCATGAATACAAGATATCTTTTCATTTATTTGTGTCCTTATTTTCTTTCATCAATGTTTTATAGTGTTCAGTGTATAGATATTTAACCTCCTTTGTTCAACTTATTCCTAGGTATTTTATTTTTTTAATTTTTAATAAATGGGATTGCTTTCTTAATTTTTTGGAAAGTTCATTATTAGTATACAGGAACACGTGAAATTTGTATGTTGACTTTTGTATTCTATAACTTTACTGAATTTATCTATTAGTTCTAACAGCTTTTTGGTGGAGCCTTTGGGCTTCCCTGGTGGCTCAGAGGTTAAAGCGTCTGCCTCCAATGCAGGAGACCGGGGTTCAGTCCCTGGGTTGGGAAGATAGCCTGGAGAAGGAAATGGTAACCCATTCCAGTATTCTTGCCTGGAGAATCCCATGGACAGCCCACAGGGTCGCAAAGAGATGGACATGACTGAGTGACTTCACTTTCACTTTAGGATTTTCTATCACGTAATCTACATGTAAGATAAGATTGTGTAATCTACAAACAGAGATAATTTTCCTTTTTCTTTTCTGATTTGGATTCCTTTAGTTTCTTTTTCTTGCCTAATTGTTGTGACTAAGACTTCTAATACTGTGATTAATAAAAGCGGTGAGAATAGATACCCTTGTCTTGTACCTAATCTTAGAGAAAAAGCTGAAAACCATTGTGTGTGATGTTAGCTATGGGTTTGTCTTGTATGGCCTTTGTTATGTTGAGGTGCATTCCTTCTATACCTAATTTATTGAAAGTTTTATCATGAAAGAATGTAGAAATTTGTCAGATTTTTTTTTTTCTGCAGCTATTGAGATGATAATATGACTTGTATCCCTCATTATGTTACTGTGGAGTACACATTTACTGATTTGTGTATGTTAAACTATCCTTGCTTCCATCCCAGGGATGGGTCCCATTTGATTGCAGTATATGATTCATTTATTGTGCTGCTGAATTCAGTTTGCTAGGTTTTTTTGTTTGTTTGTTTTGAGAATTTTTGCCATCTATGTTCATCAGTATTTTGACCTGTGATTTTCTTTCCTTGGAGTGTCCTTGCTTGATTTTGGTATCAGAGTACTGCTGGCTTTGTAAAATGAACTCAGAGGTCTTTCTTCCTTTTCAATTTTTTTGGGAGAGTTTGAGGAGGATTGGTATTAATTCTTCCTTAAATGTTTGGTAGAATTCACCAATAGAGCCACCTGGTTCTGTACTTTTCTATTTGGGGGAGATTTTGGATAGTTCAGGACTCTTAATGACTGAGTCAGCAACCTCCCTGTGCTGTTCTTAGTCTCCCATTTCAAATTCACCTGCACTTCATTGCCTAAAGGATTTTCCCCAAACAGTGCTTTCACCACTCTGACTTAGTGCCTCTGGAACAGAAGAAAGTTACTTTAGAAGAAATCTTCAGTGCTGCTATTAATGGAATGAGATGATTGTGAGAGTTAAATGAGCGAATTTGTGGCAGGTACTAAGCTCAGTACCCAGCATACACACAGGTCCTTGAGAAGCAAATGCTCCAGTGTGTGAGGTTTTTCATTTTCTTCTTTTACTCCTTCTTTCTTTATACTTCTTTTGAACAAATTTTTTTCATTGTCATTCTCTTTTCTTCCTCTGTGTGTTTCTTAGAAGTTCCCCTTCCCAATTTCTGTTAATTGAAATCCTCACCATTTTCCAGAGCCCATTTCAAAGACTGTGCATCTCCCCACTGTGTAGGGTGGGAAGGTTAGAACCCATCCACTTAAGACTTCTCTGTAGGACTTTACACCTCCAAGCCTACACTTCTATGCTGTGTCCTAACTCACCTCCCCTGGTTGGCAAGGACTATTTCTATGTCCAGCTCTTTTGTTTAATTCTTTATGTTTAGGATGCTGACACATTTGGCTGTTGTTAATAGTTTTTTTTTAAAATAAATATTTGTTAATGGACTTGAATTTTATTGACCTAATCTCAGATTTGCTGAAGGTCAGAACTGTATTTGGAGCAGTGGATTGGACATACGAGTCTTACGCTCTTTTCCTACTAAGAAAGGTACAGTCTAAGACAGTGGTTCTACAGGCCAGTCTGGCCTTCAGATGTGCATTGTTTTCCTTGGAAAGCAGATTAAAAAGAAAGAAAGACAAAAAACTCACCAGAAAAAAGTATAAGTAGGTGGATATTAAGGTTTTTTGTTTTTCTTCTCAGAACAAATAACTAACATGTTTATATTTGTGTTATCTACTTGACTCTATAGATATTTGAGGTTGTTAACACCTGTTGAAGCTGAAACTCCAATACTTTGGCCATCATATGTGAAAAGCTGACTCTTTGGAAAAGACCCTGATGCTGCAAAAGGTTGAGGGCAGGAGGAGAAAGGGACGACAGAGGATGAAATGGTTGGATGACATCACCGACTCAATGGACATGGGTTTGGGTGGACTCTGGGAGTTGGTGATAGACAGGGAGGCCTGGTGTGCTGTGGTTCAGGGGGTCGCCAAGAGTCAGACACGACTGAGTGACTGAACTGACTGACTGAACATCTGGTCTACAAGTAGGAATGTAATATTTGAACACGAATCAATACGTGAGACCAATGTGTTCCATGATTTATCAGGAACTTTCTTGCACATTGTACTTGAATCTTGTGTTAAGTTCCTGAGATAGAGGGAAATAGTTATCCTTGTTTTACGGGTGATATTACTAAGATTCAGAGAGTCTGACTTCTGTTCATCTGTCATGAAAGAGCTAACGCTGCCGCTGTGTGTGTGCTCAGTCATTCTTTGACCCCGCCCACCATTCTCTGTTTATGGAATTTTCCAGCCAAGGATACTAGAATGGATTGCCATTTCCTGTTCCAGGGGATCTGATCTTCCCACCCCAGGGGTCAAATCTGGGAATCTCTAACTTCTCCTGCATTGGGAGATGGGTTCTTTACCACTAGTACCATCTGACAAGCCCAGATGAGCTAATATTCATCCCCAAATTTTCTGTCTCTACATTTAGTTGCACCTCTATAGTTATGAACATAGTGCATTATTGTTCAAAACATTTATTGCCTTGAATTATGGGAGGATTTTACTTCTCTGCCTCATTGACATCAGGGTTGGCCATGTGACTTGTTTTGGCCAGTGAGGTATGAAGAGAAGTGTGTCACTTCTGTGCAGAAATTGTGAGAGTTGTGTCCTCTTTTCCCTTTGCTCTGATACCAGCAGTGTTCCACGTAGAGCCTGCTCTTCTGCAGGAGACCCAGGATGAGGTTGATGTGGAGCAGAGCTAATGCCAACAGGTAGATGAACAGGAATAGAGAATGAGAATAATTCTTTATTTCTATTAACCACAAAGTTAGCGGATTGTTTGTTACTGCAGCATAAGTGAGTCTTCAACTGACTCATTAATACAGCTTGAAACCAAGTGCTAGGTGATGTCTTACGAGCAGTAGATCTAGAAGAATGGTTCAGATAAGCCTACGTACATGGCTGGAGCAATCAGTCATAAACATAACACAATAATGGATGACTACTTTAATCATCCTAGCTTCCCTCCCCTTCTAGAAAAAGTCAGGTCCTGTGTTTCTACAGAGGTATCATGCTGTAGACATGTAATAGACCAGAATCTTTTCTGATTCTAACTGTCTTGTGCCATATGCCAGAGAAACAGGTTCAATCTCTAGGTCAGGAAGATCCCCTGGAGGTAGGCATGGCAACCCATTCCAGTATTTATGCCTGGAGGATTCCATGGACAGAGGAGCCTGGTGGGTTACAGTCCATAGGGTCGCAGAGTCAGACACAAATGAAGCGACTCAGCACAGCACAGCACAACCTTCAGGAACCTGATGTTTCTGAGCTTCAGTTATCTCATCTGTAAAATGGGAATATTAATATTTACTAACCCTACATGTCAGAACTACTGTGAGATGCTCCTATCCCATTGGTGCAGATTTCCATGACAGCTTTTGCTATACTATGTGGCAACAGTATGTTTACTTATTTTGCTCTTTCTGGACTGGAGTCTCTAGAAGGTAGAGATGGGGTTTCATTTAGTTATTGCTATAAGACCACTCTTTGGGGCTTCCCTGGTGGCTCAGAGGTTAAAGCGTTTGCCTGGAATGCAGGAGACCTGGGTTCAATCCTGGGTTGGGAAGATCCCCTGGAGAAGGAAATGTCAACCCACTCCAGTACTCTTGCCTGGAGAATCCCNATAAGACCACTCTTTGGGGCTTCCCTGGTGGCTCAGAGGTTAAAGCGTTTGCCTGGAATGCAGGAGACCTGGGTTCAATCCTGGGTTGGGAAGATCCCCTGGAGAAGGAAATGTCAACCCACTCCAGTACTCTTGCCTGGAGAATCCCATGGAGTGGGGAGCTTGGTAGGCTACAATGCCTTGCACAGAGTAGATGGTAACATGAATTGTTACGTGAAAGTTGTAAGTCTTCTTTGAGAGTGAATGATGCATGGAGCAAAGGCCTTTGCAAGAGGTGGTAGATGTCTTGTTGACTTTCATGAAAGCATACCCAGTCATGTCTGCCTCTGTGCGCTCTGGAGAAATGGGAGTGCTGAAAGCTTGTAGAAGAGTGGTCATTAATCCCTCCCCATCCAAGTGACAGTAGACATACGAAGACAGAATAGAATCAAAGCCTAAATGTTACCAGCTAATGGTACAGCTGGATGGAAGAAAGTGGCAGTTTTGCCCGGTGTGCTTACAGCATGAGTGTTGAAAGGACCAGGTGAGTCCCTCCTGCAGAAGAGCAGCAGGCATATAAGAAAACAGGAGCATGACAAAAGGAAAACATTCTGTTGTCCTGCTTTGGGGAACAGTGATTCCTGTAGCTGGCAATCTGGCCTGTCTTACCCTGGGAAGAGGAGGAAGCTTGGTGATGGGAGAGAGGAGCAATGAGACCTGGACATTAAGTTCCTCCTACACTTAAATATAAACACATGGAAACAAAATAGATGAGGAAGGCAGGTCATCTTTGCAAACAAAGGACTCCAGTAAGGAACACAGATAACTATAATTCATGACGAAACAAGTGGCAAGAAATAAAGCCCAAGGAGGGTTAGAATAGAGAAAAATGAGGAAAAAAGAGACAATTAGAAAGCAAAAGATGAGGATTTAGGAATAGAAGTGATAGACAAGCACAAAGTTGTGCTTGTCTTGGCCAACTATTGAAATAAATTCAGACCATATTGTACCTCTGTTCTGTGGGCTTGAGCAGCCAACCACTTCAGTTTAAAGTTAATGGTTACAGATTATCCAGACTTTGACACCAAGGGACTTATTGACACTAATGGGTCTAATCCTATTAGAACTCCCTGTGCGCTCCTGGGAGCGATTCCTTTACTTCCAGTGTAACTACTTCCTCATTCTTGAATTTACAAAATGAGATAAGACAGTCTGAAAATCATTAGTAACATTAACACAGATACAGGTCCGCAAAATTAAGAACCACATCTTCTGTATATAGCTCGATCTTCAGTAGAATTGACTCATTAAAATTTTCAATGGAGTATTAAAAGTATAATACTCATCCCAACCCAACAGTGTAAATAGAGAATGCTTTGATATTGGTGTGAGTGTAAGGGAGGGTATTATAAAATCACATGAGAGTTGTTTGTTACTTATATTTTGTCATTACTTCTATCATTGGAAAGGTGAATGAGCAAAGGAAGTACAATAACATTTTATCTCCTTTAAAAGTTTATGGCACTTTAATTTTCTTAAATTTCGGAGTTATAAATCACAGTCTGTTTTGAAGTCTGACATCTTTGCCTGCCCAAATGAGTCATTTCACTTGATAATTTCTTTTTATTGCCTTTGTCAAAAAGATGGTCCAAAATGAACAGTGATATTATCATACAGCAATATTAGAGTCATAAAAAAGTCTTCAAAGAATATTTATTGACATGGAAGATTTCTAACAGTGGAGAGTTAGGTTAAAGACACATAAACATAAAATCATCTGTATTATTGTAGGTGTTATATATGTATGTGTATGTGTATATATATATATATATCTCCATGGGTACATATATACATTACACATTTTACATATATTATGTTAATATATATTACAATTATCTATTTGTAAAGAAAGAACAGAGAAAAACAAGAATAAAAACAGCATGAAAACGCTAATAGTGATTATATATTTTTCCTTTTTAATACTTTATTTGCCAAATTTTGTGCCATGAGCATGTATGCTTTTATATTGGCAAATTGAAAGCCTTTCTGTTTTGAAAAGACCAACAGCATCATTTGGTTTAGTCTCTTTTGGACTCTCTTAGTAGCCACTGAAAGAGTAAGGTGACAAACTAAAAGATGTTAAAAGTTCTTACACGCAAACCTGTGGCCCCTTGTGAGAAGGTAGTGACAGGAGCCCTCCGTGTGTCCCTGCTGGGTCCAGTGCCACCTCCTGTGCTGCCGCAGCCCCGAATGCATATCTGTCTCACTGTCTTCATTGCATTACTTCACAGTCTCCTCTGCATTTTCCCCCCACCTCCCTAGGTCAGGATATTCTGAAGGGCACAAACCATGCTTTAGCTATCTTTGTATTCCTAGCTTTCAGCATGGTAGCTAGAACATACTAGGTGCTCCATAATTGTTTTCAATTCAGAAATGGTCAAGAAATACAGAAGAGGACCAGCTCCCTTTCTTTCCGAGGCACTGATTTCATAGTGTTGGAAGAATCTTTCTTTGGAATTGGACTCCTCACCCAGGACGGACTGCCCCCTCCACATTCATTCCATTCTGTCAGCGCAATGGCTTGCCTACTCCTAGAGCTAGGAAACCAGTGCTGGGACAGGAAGTGCATTCTGTCACGGCCTGCCTGTACTTATTGGAAAGGTGGTCCATCTAAGTGGTAGTGACTCAGTTATGTCCGACTCTTTGTGACACCATGGACTGTAGCTCACAAGTTTCTCTGTCCATGGGATTCTCTAGGCAAGAATACTGGAGTGGGTTGCCATGCCCCCCTCCGGGGTATCTTTCCTGACCCAGGGATCAAACCAGGATCTCCCACTTTGCAGGTTCTTTACTTCTGAGCCACCAGGGAAGCCTTATAAAGAACTGAAATATTTTCAGTTCAATAATTGTTTTCACTAAACGGAACTGGACAGTGGGTAAAGGATTGGGTTTGCGGGAGCGGGAGAGATGCATTCTGGCATTGGTGTAGAAATAATGAAAGCATAGCTGGAAGAGGATGACTTTAATAAAAGCGTATTAGTGGGTATGATACTCTTTATATAGCTGGCAGCGATTGAACTTGGAATATAAGACTCTCTGATGTTTTTATCTGCCCTGATTTCCCTTTTCCTCTGGTAACATCACTGTCCTCCCCTGCTAGCAGTTTCCTACAACTTGGGTGGGGCGACCCTACTCCAAATTTTTAGGAATGAATGACTCCATGATAGAAAAGAGTTAAATACTCATCAGAGCATTTAATTCTTCTGGGCACTGTGATGCGGGTTGACATCATGTCCTGGTGATTTTACTGAAACTGATGAGAAAGAGGAATGCTTTCTCCTGGATGAAATTGCTAGCCTGTTAGGATGTCAGCCTGGAGCATGGATGACCTACCTTATCCTTATCCTTATCTCCACCAGAGGATACTGCCTGAGAATGGAGCTGATGCAGGGAAAGTATTGCCAGAGATGGATCTGGATTCTGAGGACATCATTTCTACACACTTCTGTTCAGTTATTCCTGAGTCAAGATCTTCCTTTTTTTTCAGTGCAAAGTAATAAGCTTTTTTTTTTTTTTTTTTTTTGCTTAAGCCTGTTTGAGTAGATTCTAATCCTTTGCAATGAATGGAAACCCATCTAATACAGAGGTCTATTTTCATTCCTCTGTAGGATTGAATTTCTAGCATTGGAAGAGTCTTTGGAACTGATCCACCCTCACCCAGAACAGACCACCTTTCTCAACATTCACTCAATTCTTTCAACAATATGGGAATGGAAAACCAGTGCTGGGAGAGATAAGCCATTGCACTCTTGCCTGCCTGTATTTACTGGAAAGATGTCTTCAACATCTGGTCTTTATCTGTCCTCTAGAATAACAGAGGCTAGCGGTCGTTTCCCTTCAGATATGTGAGTATCACTGAAAACCAGGTTCCTTTCTCAATCAAACATATCTTCTCCAGACTAAATATCATCTCTCCCTTTCAGTTTAGTTCAGTTCAGTCCCTCAGTCATGTCTGACTCTTTGACCCCATGGACTGAAGCACCCCAGGCCTCCCTGTCTATCACCAACTCCTGGAGTTTACTCAAAACTCATGTCCATTGAATCTGTGATGCCATCCAACCATCTCAGCCTCTGTCATCCCCTTCTCCTCCTGCCTTGAATCTTTCCCAATCTTTCCCAGCATCAGGGTCTTTTCAAATGAGTCAGCTCTTCACATCCGATAGCCAAAGTATTGGAGTTTCAGCTTCAACACCCGTCCTTCCAATGAATATTCAGGACTGATTTCCTTTAGGATGGACTGATTGGATCTTCTTGCAGTCCAAGGGACTCTCAGGAGTCTTCTCCAACACCACAGTTCAGAAGCATCAGTTCTTCGGCACTCAACTCTCTTTATGGTCTCACATCCATACATGACTATTGGAAAAACCATAGCTTTGATTAGACGACCTTTGTTGGCAAAGTAATGTCTCTGCTTTTTAATATGCTGTCTAGGTTGGTCATAACTTTCCTTCCAAGGAGTGAGCGTCTTTTAATTTCATGGCTGCAGTCATCATCTACAGTGATTCTGAAGCCCAGAAAAATAAAGTCTGTCATTATTTCCACTGTTTCTCCATCTATTTGCCATGAAGTGATGGGACCAGATGCCATGATCTTAGTTTTCTGAATGTTGAGCTTTAGGCCAGCTTTTTCACTCTTCTCTTTCTCCTTCATCAAGAGGCTCTTCAGTTCTTCAGTTTCTGCCATAAGGTTGGTGTCATCTGCATATCTGAAGTTACTGATTTCTCCCAGCAATCTTGATTCCAGCTTGTGCTTCATCCAGCCCAGCATTTCTCATGATGTACTCTGCATATAAGTTAAATAAGCAGGGTGACATATACAGCCTTGACGTACTCCTTTTCCTATTAGTACAAGGTTTTTCTCTAAGTGTGGTCTGCAGTGTTTTCAGATAGGATATAGGACACTCAGTTTATCGTTCAGATCATTTTTAGTGGTATGAGCATGTCCCATGCAATACATTTTTGTTTATCTGAAATTCAGGCCTACCTAGGCACCCTGGAGTTTTGTCTGTTAAGTCTAACAACCCTAACCACAGAGAATCTGGGTCAGAATCACTGGGGTGCTCCCCATTCTGGAGGTCCTGATTCAAAAGGTATACACTTGTTCACTGAAGCTTGAGAATGACCACTTTCTTTCTCACACTCCTACTTGTCTTTCTCAGGCATGCTCTTCTTGAATAATGTTCCACATTTTTGAAATGCTCAAAAGTAAAGCAATCTGAAGCAGCATCAAGGCTCTGGAGTATTTTGTGAAACATATTGAGTGCTTTTTATATACCAGACATGGATCTAGGTAATGAACAAGAGTACATAGGACCCTGCCTTATGGAATGGACACTCAGTAGGAGAGCAAGGCAGTAAGCAAGTGAACAAACAAATAGATTATTATATCACTTCAGGCAGTGATAAGTCCTATATTATTTTCTTCGTGTCATATTTCTCCAAGTCAAGATAAGAAAAAAGTACTGAGATTGAGAGGTGATATTTTAGATAATGTGATCAAAGAAGGCCTCTCAGAAGAGGAGAGATTTCTGCAGAATCTGAAGGAGGCAAGAGGTTGAGACAATGCCAGTGTCCAGGGGAAATAACATTCTAAGTGGAGGCAAGGGCAAAGGCATGGGATCTAGGAGGGAATAATCTCAGGGAGGTCAAGAAGCTAGAGTGGAGCTAAAAAGATGGGGTGTGGTAAGGTGGTAGGTTGGCAGGGAGGTAAGAAGGAAGTAGACCATGTCAGATCTCGTGACCATGATTTGTTATTGTTTAGTTGCTCAGTCATGACTGTAGCCTGCCAGGCTCCTTTGTCCATGAGATTTCCCAGGCAAGAATACTGGAGTCGGTTCCCATTTCCTTGTCCAGGGGATCTAAGAGGTTTCAATCTTTCCGTAAGTGCAGGGGGAAGTCATTGGAAGAGTTTGAACAAAGATTTAAGTTAATCTGATTTAATCTTTAAAAACATGCCTCTGGTGGCTCCATGGAGAATAGACTGAGGAGCACAAGGATGAACATTGGACCCTGATGTTGAGCTTATTTCAAGGTCTTGGTTCCTGCCTTTGGCAACCTGTTCTTGTCTTACTGACTATCTCCCAGTCCCCTCTAGTGCTCCATAGCAAATCAGTGGAAGNATAACATTCTAAGTGGAGGCAAGGGCAAAGGCATGGGATCTAGGAGGGAATAATCTCAGGGAGGTCAAGAGGCTAGAGTGGAGCTAAAAAGATGGGGTGTGGTAAGGTGGTAGGTTGGCAGGGCGGTAAGAAGGAAGTAGACCATGTCAGATCTCGTGACCATGATTTGTTATTGTTTAGTCGCTCAGTCATGACTGTAGCCTGCCAGGCTCCTTTGTCCATGAGATTTCCCAGGCAAGAATACTGGAGTGGGTTCCCATTTCCTTCTCCAGGGGATCTAAGAGGTTTTAATCTTTCCGTAAGTGCAGGGGGAAGTCATTGGAAGAGTTTGAACAAAGATTTAAGTTAATCTTATTTAATCTTTAAAAACACGCCTCTGGTGGCTCCATGGAGCATAGACTGAGGAGCACAAGGATGGACATTGGACCCTGATGTTGAGCTTATTTCAAGGTCTTGGTTCCTGCCTTTGGCAACCTGTTCTTGTCTTACTGACTATCTCCCAGTCCCCTCTAGTGCTCCATAGCAAATCAATGGAAGAACATGAGCTCTGACACCCAATGGCCTTGGCCAGCTGTGCCAATTAGTATCTGTGGGATACTAGCCAAGACTCTTAACTACCTGGGGCCTTGTTTTCTTAATAAAAAAAAAATGAGGATAATAATTATACCTACTTCATCAGGTTGTTGTGGGAAATTAAATTAGTAAGTACACGCAAAATGCTTGGAACAGGTCCTGGCATATCACAGTAAATAATAAATATCCAAATAAATATTAGATACTATGATGACTCAGCACAGCACCCTCTTTCTTTCCTTAGGACAATATTGCCCACTTCCCCCTATTCATCTGGCTAATTTCTGCTCATTCTTTACACTTCCTATTGTCATAAGCTTCCCTATCACCTTTGCCCCATTTAATTGGACCTAACAAGTCACAAGTCCAGGGGTAGGGAGACACACTCTTATTTTGCGATGGCACAGAGTTGTATTCCAAAGGAAAGGTGGAGAATTAGGGCCATTTTTGGAACCTTTCACCACAGAAGCCAAGAGAAGCATTGCCAAAAGGTGCTGAAACACACACTTTTGGTCATTTAAGTACCCCAAGGGCTTTGATCCAAGATAACTTAAGCATCATGCTGTGACCTTCGAGGGTGATCTTATAAGAACCAGTTTCCCTGCCGCCCAGAGTGCTGGCTCTTCTCTTGGCTGGATTTGCTACTTCCTAAAGGGAAAGGTTGCAAAAAGCAGGCTGGGAGGATGAGAGCCTGACAGGGCTGTGAAGGAGGAGGACATGAGTGCCACTGGACACACACACTTTGAGCCATATAATGATCTTTCAGTGAAGACAACTCTAGTTGGATGGTAAAGCTTGGGGCCACGGGGCTCGGGCTCTACAAACATCAGATCCTGTTAACGCTGTTCTGGCTTTGCCACAGAGTTGGTGCTCAGAAAGGGAGTCCCCACACTCTGCCCNAGAATCACCTTGGTGCTCCCCATCCTGGAGGTCCTGATTCAAAAGGTATACACTTGTTCACTGAAGCTTGAGAATGACCACTTTATTTCTCACACTCCTACTTGTCTTTCTCAGGCATGCTCTTCTTGAATAATGTTCCACATTTTTGAAATGCTCAAAAGTAAAGCAATCTGAAGCAGCATCAAGGCTCTGGAGTATTTTGTGAAACATATTGAGTGCTTTTTATATACCAGACACGGATCTAGGTAATGAACAAGAGTACATAGGACCCTGCCTTATGGAATGGACACTCAGTAGGAGAGCAAGGCAGTAAGCAAGTGAACAAACAAATAGATTATTATATCACTTCAGGCAGTGATAAGTCCTATATTATTTTCTTCGTGTCATATTTCTCCAAGTCAAGATAAGAAAAAAGTACTGAGATTGAGAGGTGATATTTTAGATAATGTGATCAAAGAAGGCCTCTCAGAAGAGGAGAGATTTCTGCAGAATCTGAAGGAGGCAAGAGGTTGAGACAATGCCAGTGTCCAGGGGAAATAACATTCTAAGTGGAGGCAAGGGCAAAGGCATGGGATCTAGGAGGGAATAATCTCAGGGAGGTCAAGAGGCTAGAGTGGAGCTAAAAAGATGGGGTGTGGTAAGGTGGTAGGTTGGCAGGGCGGTAAGAAGGAAGTAGACCATGTCAGATCTCGTGACCATGATTTGTTATTGTTTAGTCGCTCAGTCATGACTGTAGCCTGCCAGGCTCCTTTGTCCATGAGATTTCCCAGGCAAGAATACTGGAGTGGGTTCCCATTTCCTTCTCCAGGGGATCTAAGAGGTTTTAATCTTTCCGTAAGTGCAGGGGGAAGTCATTGGAAGAGTTTGAACAAAGATTTAAGTTAATCTTATTTAATCTTTAAAAACACGCCTCTGGTGGCTCCATGGAGCATAGACTGAGGAGCACAAGGATGGACATTGGACCCTGATGTTGAGCTTATTTCAAGGTCTTGGTTCCTGCCTTTGGCAACCTGTTCTTGTCTTACTGACTATCTCCCAGTCCCCTCTAGTGCTCCATAGCAAATCAATGGAAGAACATGAGCTCTGACACCCAATGGCCTTGGCCAGCTGTGCCAATTAGTATCTGTGGGATACTAGCCAAGACTCTTAACTACCTGGGGCCTTGTTTTCTTAATAAAAAAAAAATGAGGATAATAATTATACCTATTTCATCAGGTTGTTGTGGGAAATTAAATTAGTAAGTACACGCAAAATGCTTGGAACAGGTCCTGGCATATCACAGTAAATAATAAATGTCCAAATAAATATTAGATACTCTGATGACTCAGCACAGCACCCTCTTTCTTTCCTTAGGACAATATTGCCCACTTCCCCCTATTCATCTGGCTAATTTCTGCTCATTCTTTACACTTCCTATTGTCATAAGCTTCCCTATCACCTTTGCCCCATTTAATTGGACCTAACAAGTCACAAGTCCAGGGGTAGGGAGACACACTCTTATTTTGCGATGGCACAGAGTTGTATTCCAAAGGAAAGGTGGAGAATTAGGGCCATTTTTGGAACCTTTCACCACAGAAGCCAAGAGAAGCATTGCCAAAAGGTGCTGAAACACACACTTTTGGTCATTTAAGTACCCCAAGGGCTTTGATCCAAGATAACTTAAGCATCATGCTGTGACCTTCGAGGGTGATCTTATAAGAACCAGTTTCCCTGCCGCCCAGAGTGCTGGCTCTTCTCTTGGCTGGATTTGCTACTTCCTAAAGGGAAAGGTTGCAAAAGGCAGGCTGGGAGGTGGGAGGGGGTTCATGTTTGGGAGTTCGTGTAAAAAAATAAAGAAAGAAAGAAAGAAAGAAAGAAAGAAAGAAAGAAAAAAAAAAAAAAAAGGCAGGCTGGGAGGATGAGAGCCTGACAGGGCTGTGAAGGAGGAGGACATGTGTGCCACTGGACACACACACTTTGAGCCATATAATGATCTTTCAGTGAAGACAACTCTAGTTGGATGGTAAAGCTTGGGGCCACGGGGCTCGGGCTCTACAAACATCAGATCCTGTTAACGCTGTTCTGGCTTTGCCACAGAGTTGGTGCTCAGAAAGGGAGTCCCCACACTCTGCCCATGAATGAGGCCCGCCTGCCAACACCAGTTCCAGCTGTGAACATGTAATCAGCTCTTCTATGGCCCCGAAAGGAGTCCCCGAGGCCTAAATTTAATTTTCATGCATATTTGTCATCTCGCTCTACTTTATGCAAACACAGTTCTGTCGCCAACACAGGCGCCAACTGTTTTGTTTGGATAATTGCTCCAAGTCAACCCCAAACTACAGGGAGCTCCCTTTTTCAGAAAAAATGTTTTGGTTAATTTTCCGTTCACCAAATGATACCTTCCTTCGGCACCTCCTTCAGGGGTTCAGCGATGATTTCTGTAGGCATTTTCTTCCTTTTGAAGCTGTTCAGCACCGTCAGGTTGATTATCCTCCGCGCTGGGTTGGTTGGAAGGAGCAAAGAAAACAGGGGCGCCGCGGCACTGCGGATCATTTGCGGCTGCTGTTTTTCTTCCAAATAATTCTCTATTCATCTTGTCACAATTGGCCGGTCCTAGAGTGGCTGAACTAACCCGAGTAGAGGTTTGTGGCCATAATAGAGATGAGGAGAGAGAGGCAAATGAACTCTTGGAAAACAAAGATCTTATTTTCACGGAAATGAATAGAAACTCTGAAATAAGGATGAGACATATGGAAAAGCATAAAATATGAACAGAACATTTTAAAATAGAAGGTCCTCAGAAATGCTCCATATGGCCCAGCGGTATTTAAGGTAACAGAAAACAGTCCATGGTGCAGCTGCAAATGTTCATTCCTGGGGTGCAGGACTCAGTTCACAAAACTGTACTTTCCACTTTGTCTTGAAGAAGGCTTCCTTTGTCTGACTCCTGGGACTAATTCTTTTAGGGTTAGGGGGAGAGTTAAACTAATAAGTTATTAATTAAGATCTGCGACTTTAATTAATTGTATTTCACTCTTAATGAAGTGATACATTACTCATAAGTCATCATGATTTCTCATCCTTTCCTACTTAAAAGTCAATAGCTATGAAATAGTTATGAGTCAATAGTTATGAAAACTTCATGCAATTTTAGAGTTAATTGAAAGCTTATGGACTCTAAGTATTACAGCATAGTAATATTGCAGGGTTTATAATTGAAACATCAATCTAAAAATGATACAGGACATTAAAATGACATCCCCTAAAAGCACAGTTGACATACACCATTAATGCTAGTGAATGATTACTATTCAAAGAGTCAACAGAGGATTTTCTGACTTTTGCCATAGTATTAAAAATGATTTGGGGAAATTGATGTGAACATCAAATAAGTTTTGTTATTTAGAATTCTCCATAGACAGTATGCATTTCAATATTCTTTTTGCCCTGTAGAAAATGAAGATAATATTTGATCTACCAAATATGAAGCTAGGCCACACAGAATGATCACATCAGAGTCTGTCATATGACAGACTTAGCAAAACAGAGTGCTTCTTTTTAATATCCTTAGTTGGGGTGGAACTCAGATCTCTGGATACCAGTTTTGTTTTTTTCTTGATTTGCATCTTAAGCTTGAATTTTGAAAATGAAATGTAATCAAGAGGAAAAAGAGAGAAATATATAACCCCATACAAAATTAATAAATCTGTTTTTGTATATTCAATAGCACCTCTATATTTCTGACAGTGAGCATCAAAAATCTTCCTCTTACTTATTATCCCTTTTAAGTCTGTAATCTCCACCAGTGCTTTAACCGTGCTATTGTACTGACCTTTGTTTCTTCATTTTGTGTTGTCTGCACAGTCCTGATCAACTAATTTAATTTTTCTTGTTGCTAAACTGTATTTTTTTTTTTTTTGGCTGAGTTGACTGGATGTTTGGCTTTGTGTAGACACAGCCTCACTGTAAGTTGGCCCCCTAATTCAATAATTCACCATGAAGACTGGTTTTTATCCTCAGTGTGTTGAACAGGCATCTAATCAACCATTAATTTCCTTTTTGTTGGATGAACATAATAACTATTTCTGTCTTTCTTTCTAATGGGCGACAGAGGCAAAGAGGCTTAGTGGCTGCCCTAAGTCAGAAATGATGGTTGTGGAATTCAGCTTTATGAATCCCTATAGTATTCGGGATTGATGTGGTGAGAAAAGACCAGAGTTTGGAGGAAAAAGAAATGGAAGAGAACTCATGGATATGTATACCTATTAGGTGCTAACCATTGTGCTACGTACTTTAAGTCAAGCCTAGAGGATAGCTTCTGCTGATGAAGAGTTTGGAAGAGTTTGGGACAAGCCTCTTAATTTCACTAGGTCTATTTCTTCATTATCTGTAGAGTGCAACAGATAGAGTGAAACTGAGCAATATTTCATTTTTTCATGATATATAAATGCAATATTTCCAGTAGAAAATGAGCAAGTATCATTGTTACTGGCAGCCTTGTCATTATTGTTCTTGTCTTTTGCTTTCATTAAGAGATGGTAATAAATGTTACTATATTTATGAGGATCAAAATTCTTCATAACTCATCTAAGTAACTTTTTAATAAATATCCCATTTATTTAAGAGAAACAGCAGATGAACCTAATAACATTCTTATGAATTTAGACATTTGTGATGGAGAGATCAGTTTAACTTATAAAGAAGCAGTTTCACTTACTGTGATACAATAATAGTGACTAGTTTTATTAAAACTATTTGAATAGACATGGAGATCAATCAGAATTGCATTAGTCAGAAAGAGAGGTGTCTTATACATCTAAATTAAATGGAGTTTGGGGTGAATCAGGCCTCAAGGAAAGTCTGAACCAGGGAATATGAGCTTCCTTAAGACCCTCCATCTTGTGCCTCTCATTCTTTCTGCATGTCACCTTTATTTTCTCAGAGCAGCTTCTTCAATGAAAGCTGAAAACATGGCCTCCAATAATTTTCATTTCACATGTCACATCATCCCCTCTGGAAAGGAACTGAAATATAGTCTCTTAGGTCCTAAGAACAAAAACCCATTGAAACAGCCTCATTGTCCAAGCGTGCATCAATTGCATGAACCTGGACCCATCAACTATGGAAAGGAAGTAGGGTAACATCTTGAGTGATTTTGTCATTGTAGTGAAATCTAATAATCACAAGACTCTCATTCAAACCACTTAGAGCCATAGAATCATTGTCCCGAGTGTATGTCTGAGTGGACAGACTAAAATATGATTATATGTAAACAAAACATTGCCAACAGAGATTTCTTTAGAATTTCCTTACGTACTTAAAGGCTTGTCCTTATAAGTTACTGCATTTATTTTGAAAATATTCACTCACAGAGTACAACATGGTAGGCAGTGTGTTGAATTCAGAAAAGTATAACTATATAGATTCTTCCCTCAAATAATTTAATTCGTTTTTGTTAAAAAATGCACACTTATCTAATTACAATGTGGTTCATATCCAGTGGGAATACAGGAAGAACTAGAGCCACTCAGAATTCAGGGAGAGGGCTGTGAGCATGAGCAGCGGGGGAAGCTTAATCAAAACAGTAGTACATATCCTGGGCCTTGAAGGCTAATACACTGTTGACAGGTGGACCGCATTCTACATGGAGGACCTGCTAAGTGGAATTGACACACAAAGGGGGAAAGAAGACCTTAATGCCAAAACATGTAGCTAAGTGTTGTCACTGATATGTATATAAGTACTTTGCCTAGCAAACACCCTTTACAAAGATGGTTTAAGCTGACTTTCTCCAATCCCTTATCTGGTTATGCTTTGTTCTGAAATAATGGATTATGAATTGGTGAGGTTTCATTGTAGTTGTTCAGTGTCTTCTCTATAGTACAATAAAGGTGAATTGCTCCAATGCTGAATCCTTCTTTCGTGTGCACAAAAATTTCTTTTATTTAACAGAAACTTGTTATAAGTCAAGAGATGATAAATTCAGACTTTGTTACAGTTTTGTTATTGAAAGTTACTACTTATGTACAAAAGTTTGTGGAACACCTATGAGGGTGAAATTGACATATCCCATCTCTCTTATGAAGTTTGGAGTAATTTAGAAGACAAGTTGATTCAATAAGCGTTTTCAAGTGTGGAGTGTTATGATAAAGCAAATCAGAAGAATGATGGCAACATACAGCAGAAGGATCTGAGCAGATTGGGAGTTGTGAAAAACTATGGAGGGAGTAGAAACTAGTCAGAGGAACAGGGGCTGTGGAAAAACACCAGATAAAAAGAAACTCTCTAAATGTCAGGAGAGAGTATGAGAGTATGATGCATCCAAGGAACTAAACAGAATTCTCTCTTTTCTTTCTTTCCCTCTTTTATTCCCTCCCTGACCCCTCACATGACTGTGATAGTAAGGTCAGAGTGAGGGAGCTGAGATATACACTTATTCACTAATCATCCTCTTGATTATATTCTTTTAGCTTTCTTAAATAATTTTCAACTCTTACCTTAAAATGACATTTAATAAGCAGAACACCGTATTTCTAGTATTGAACACAGAACAGTTTCTGATCAAGACCATCACGTAAGAAAGCTTGCTACCTGCTCTTTGCCGTTGTTTAGTCTCTCAGCTGTGTCTGACTCTTTGTGACCCCATGGACTGCAGCACACCAGGCTTCCCTGTCCTTCACTGTCTCCTAGAGTTTGCGCAAACTCATGTCTGTTGAGTCAGTTATGCCATGAAAGCATCCCATCCTCTGTTGCCCCCTTCTCCTCCTGCCTTCAGTCTTTCCCAGCATTAGGGTCTTTTCCAATGAGTCAGCTGTTTGCATCAGGTGGCCAAAGTATTGGAGCGTCATTATTTCATAATGGTTACTAAACCTGCTCTTAGATTTAGTATTAAACGCATGTGCTACCATCTAGTTTTATTCAATTCTGCTGTCATACTTTATGTAGGTTTTAACCAAGATGCAGTGTGGTCCTCAGTCCCAGACCTTTGAGTTCTTTTGTGCCAGTTGTATTAAGCCTTATTGACAGAATTTTCATGAACTTCTTGGTCTTTACTATTAAGAAGACCATTCACGACTCTAAGCTGTTAAACTATGTGATTTCTCGTCTCAGTGTGGAAAGTTATGCCTTTAAGAAGGAGATGCCATTTGGTCTAATGATTACATGTTATTAAATTAATATTTTAATTGCGTTGCCTGATTATTCTAACCCCCTGAGGCCTCGAGGTATATTCCTTAAACACAATCTCTCGCCATAATGTCTGCTGCTTCAAAGAAGTGAAAGGAGATTTGTTAAGAGAGGAGGTCATCACTCAAGATCATTGCCTCGTTGGTGTCAGGTGTCAAACTAATACATTTATTTGGACAACAGTAGTTTCTGACGGTTTATAAAGTTCTCTTTCTCGCTTGTGAAATATGATGGATGTGCCATACGAGTGACCTTTACACAAGGCCACATGTTAATATTCAGGACCTTCCTTTTGTTGGCCTCAAACAATGGCTGTCATTAAGACGGCTTGGTTTGCCAATATGCCCTCTGTTAGGATGCTAGGCTACTCCTGATTGGTCACTAGGAAGTATCATGTGCCTTTGATGGAAATGACATGGAAGATGTATGGTCAAAGTGCTGTGCTCAGCACCACTGCTGTGCAGGGGAGAAAACCACTATGACCCAAATAGCCCTGCCTTCAAACAATGTCGCACCAACCAAAGACAACATATTGGGAAGAAAAATGCTTGTAAACTGCGTGTGTTAGAAGATGTATTGGCCAGACGGCCATAGGGCAATCTTTGAACTATTGAAATCTTTAGAAATATTGTTTGGTTCTGAAACAATACTTACAAACCTAATTAATCAAGCATAGATGGTTTATTTTCAGGCTTTCCACAATGTGTTGCTTTAATGCAAGAATAGGGGCTGTTGGGTTCTTTTTGCTGTTTCACAGAGGCATGCAAAAACTCAGCATGGGCATTCATGTTCATACAAGTTGAAGCTCTAAATTTCAAAATAATATCTACATAGATCTCTGGTGATCCCTTCAACAAAGGCTGGGGTTGGGGGTAGCCTGGATTCCTTTTTCAATTGTTTCTGATTCTATGTGTGATTTTTTCTTCTCACCCTTCTTAATGTTATTTATCAGCATCATTTAAGAAAGATCATCATTCCCATTGCATTCTCTGGCTTGAGGGGAAAACACTTTTGCCTTTTTTCTTATAGAATGAATACAATAAAAGGTTTCTTTCCTGAATATGTGCCGTTGAATGGTGTGATTTAAAATGTTTTCCAGTCTTAGTATCTCATTTTAAAAAGGATCACTGAGAAACTACACATTTTCAAGGGGGAAAGGGTGAGCAACTTAAAAACCATTTCATGTAAGAAGGCTGGGGTGCCATCTGGAGTGTTACAGATAGGCAGACAGGTAGCAGAAACCCTTTGTGCCTCAAGCAAGCTGTGGCTGAAATAGCTCATCATTCAGATGAAAGAATTGTCCAAGTACTTGGTTGCATGCAAAACAATGGTTGGCCAGAGTTTTAGCAAGACATGAAATATTACACTGGGTCACAGCAGTTGAATTGCGTGAGTACAATCCCCAAGAGTCAACTCCTGGTTATTTATTTTGAGGCAAATTATCGACTTTGTGGATTATCCATGTGCTACCCACTGTGTCCTCCAGGGCTATGCCACTATGTACCAGCTGGTTAGAATACCAGAGGCAGGAGAAAGGAAAGGGGTGGAAACTCAACCCACAATCACATTGCTTGTAAGCAATTCAGATTAAAGATGTGGTGGGAGGAGAGATGCTATTGGGAAAATGAAAAAATTAAAACCACTATGCAGTCCTGTTTTATACCCACCAGAATGGCACACATTGAAAAACACAATAAAGTAATAGCAAGTGTCGACAAGTATGTGGAATAATAGTAAGACTTATAGACTGCTGGTAGGAGTGTCAGTTGGTAAAACCACTTTGGAAAACTGTAATATCGAAGACATGGATACCCTAGGACTTGGCCATTCTACTCCTAGAGAAACTAGAGTACATGCAACAGAGGACAGGTATAAAAACATTTATAGCAACCTTTTTTGTAATATTAAGACAAAAACAAAAGCAAATTTCATGCATACTCATCAGTAAGGGAATGGATGAATAATTTGTAGATATTTGTATAATGAAATTGAGTTGGTCTATGGCTATTTGTTTCCTTTAAACAATATGTACATGTCATCTGTGGGCTTCCTAGGTGGCTCACTGGTAAAGAATCCATTTGCCAAGCAAGAGACATGGATTTGATCCCTGGATTGGAAAGATCCCCTGGAGAAGGAAATGGCAACCCACTCCAGTACTCTTGCCTGGGAAATCCTATGGACAGAGGAGCCTGGTGGACTATAGTCCTTGGGGTCACAAACAGTTGGACACAATTTAACAACTAAACAGCAGCATATGTCACCTGTACTCTTATAACCATGATATTAACTTATAAAACATGAAATTCCCTACATATAACAACTTTTATCCTACAAAACAGCAATTTTGTATGGTAACATAATGTTTCCAAAAATAAAGTAGTTAAATAAAAGATGTTTCATGCAATGAAAAATAACCTCAGACACTCACAGAATTATTAGGGCTAGAGGATACTTTTTTAATTCTTCCATCACTGATGAAATCAAGGCCTTCAGATAGTTATTCAATGGATTCACCAGAAACCAAACATAGTGGCTCTTAAATTATACCTCATGTTTTAAAAAATTAAAAACAAAATGTTTGGACATGCATCTGTGTCCTTGGTCTGAAGACTCTGATTCAAATGCAACTGCATAAGGTGGATGGTGTCATGGGAGAAGGGGACGTGTGTCTGGATGCACCTGGGTGACCTTCCAGTGTTCTTCTACCCGAGGACTCGGATCCCTTGTGTCCTTTTACTAGAGGAAGAGAGGTGGTTGAGTGACCCAGGAGCAGGCACATCCCTCCTCCAGAAGGCAGGGGAGGCACCCTCTTACTTAGCAGAGTCCCTCAGCTAGGACAACTGCCTGCCCCTCCTGTGGTCATTTCATCCTCCCACATCCCTGGCAGACATCAGTAATTTCCCTTAGAGTGAGACACAGTCCTGGAACTCTTGAAAAATTGAAGCAAAAAAGGGGTACTGGTGCCCGAAATGGAAGCTTCTTAGTAGAGGATATGACACTAGAGCCAGAATGAATGACTGTGGTGAAGAGCAACATGGACTAATCCTCGAGGAAAGACTTGCCTTGTTGCACCCAGGCAAGTCTGCAGAAAGGGAGGATGGAGGGGGATAAGGTGGACAGAATGAATAAACTGAGGTAAACTCTGGTTGAATGAAAAGGTATTATTTTCCACTTGAGTCCTTATTGCTGAAAGAGTTCATTTAGGAGCTACAGAAGGAGAGAAAGGAAGAACATTTTCCAACAACAGCAACAACAATAATAGCATCTAAGGACTTCCCTGGTGACTCAGATGGTAAAGCCTCTGTCTACAATGAGGGAGACCCGGGTTCGAGCCCTGGGTTGGGAAGATCCCCTGGAGAAGGAAATGGCAATCCACTCCAGTACTATTGCCTAGAAAATCCCATGGACAGAGGGGCCTAGCAGGCTGCAGTCTATGGGGTCGCAAAGAGTTGGACACGATTGAGTGACTTCACTTCACTTCAAGGCTTACTGAGTATCTCCTATGTGTCACACAGGGCTCTAAACTCTTGTTTATTAACAACTTTAAAATCTGCACCTCAACCCCAAGTGGTAGATATGATCATTATTGCCATTTTGTGAATGGGAAAACTGAGGCACGGGGCACTTAAGTAGCTTGACTTAGGCAGCATAGCCCAGAAGAGGTGAATCAGATTTGATCCAAGAAGTCTGGGCTCAGAGCTTGTGCACTTGGCCTCTAGGCTCTACAATGTTCAGGTCAGGGCTTGATGCCTTCAGCCTCCTCCCATGGACTTAAAAACTGTCACTCTGCCCCTAGGGGAAGTGGTGACATTGAGGTGGCAGACTTCATTCAAATCCACTATGTGGTCTAAGAATCCTTTAAAAGCACGTGTCATTAGAGTTTTTAGTATTAAATGAGGACCTAGTTAAGGTTTAGGTTTGATGTTAGTTACGTAGGAGATGGGTTTTCCTGGTGGCTCATATGGTAAAGAATCTGCTTGCAATGCAGGAGACCTGGGTTCCATCCCTTGGTTGGGAAAATTCCCTGGAGAAGGGAATGGCAATCCACTCCAGTATTCTTGCCTGGAGAATTCTATGGACAGAGGAGCCTGGAGGGCTACAGTCCATGAGGTCACTAAGAGTCAGACATAACTGAGCAAATAACACACTTTCATGCAGGAGATGAAATAAATTATTTAGCCTCTATTTTGAGCTTCCCAGGTGGCTCAGATGGTGAAGAATCTGCCTGCAATGTGCAAGACCTGGGTTTAATCCCTGGGTTGGGAAGATCCCCTGGAGAGGAAAATGGCAACCCACTCCAGTCTTTTTGCCTGGAGAATCCCAAGGACAGAGGAGCCTGGTGGGCTACGGTCCATGGGGTTGCAAAGAGCTGGACACGACTGAGTGACTAACACGCACAGCCCCTATTTATGCATACAGTTCAGGGAAAGATGAGCTTAGGGAATGAATTTCCTCTGGATTTTTATTTCTCCTTCTAGGACAAGTGCCTCTAGTCTCTTCATAACATGCTGGAGTTAGAAGCCCAACAGAGCAAAAGACATAGGTCAGGGATGCAAAGACTGAGAGATTCTGTGCTGAGGGGGAAATGCCAGGGGTAGGTGTGAGGAGTATGCCAGCCTGCTCTGTGGCAGCCAGAGGGTCGCAGCGTGCAGGGGGCTACCACAATTGTCTTTTCCTAATGAATAGAAAATGAATAGATCTGCATCTGTCATGATGCATCGTGAGCTATTTTGTAGCTCAATAGAAAGATGAATTGTTTCTGTGAAAAAATAACACTCAGCTCTGAGGTTTATCTTATTTGCCTTGAAATCTCCTGTCTGCCACAATATTATTTCAAGAGAAATAGCAACAGATGGAACACCTGTGCTACAGCTTAAGAGGCAGAGTTGCCTACACATTGAAATAACCTGCTAAACTTGAATGTCAGGAAGAATTTCTTAAGATGAGAAACACCCAAAAACAAGTAGTTGAGAAAAGTAGAGTCTTTGCATCAGTGAGTGAGCCTGGGGAGAGGTTTGGGTTAGACTGTGGGCTTTCGTGGGACCTGATTTCAGTCACCGGTCCTCAGGCAGAGTACTTAGCCTAAAGTGCCCTGGCTTCTTCTGCACAGAAGTCACATGCTGGTTGCATCAACTGCTGGCAAAGGTATGTCCAGAAAGGTGGTCAGTGCTCACTATTTGCAAGCTGTTGTCACAGACATATGTATCCCTCCCTTCATTAAGCCACTTCCTTGGTGGCTCTGTGGTAAAGAATCCACCTGCCAATACAGGAGACACAGATTTGATCCCTGGGTCAGGAAGATCCTTTGGAAAAAGACATGGCAACCCACTCCAGTATTCTTGCCTATGAAATCCCATGGACGGAGGAGCCTGGTGGGCTACAGTCCATGGAATCACAAAGTGTTGGACACAACTGAGCCACTTAGTGCCTCATCAAGTCCAGTTCACAGTAGTAACATGTTTCTTCTCGCACCACTGGCATTAATGGGGCAGTAGAAAAAACAAACAAACTCCTTCAAAATCTAATACCTGTGTCCCAACCCCAGCCTCTCTGGTGCTTGATCCATGATATAGACAGATGCTTTCTCTTCAACCTCAGGTTCCTCCTGAGTGAATAAACTGAAGAGTTGTGGTCTGAATCAAGTGGGTGATTACTTGTGTGAAAGCAAATAGCATAAGGAATATCTAAGCTGTAAAGCAGCAGATACTTCTGGTATCTGTCATGAGGACTGTTCACAGAGAGATAATGCTTGGAGGAGAGAGACATCCCTGAGGTCATGGCTCTAGCTTGTTCGTGAATGTTTGGGATGTGTACAGTTTGTAACAGTACCTGACACTTCTGATAACTGAGACTGGTGGGTCTGTCTACACATCATAATCCCCAAGGGGCTTACTAACTGCAAGACTGGGACTCTGGGACCATGTGCTTGTATTTTTCAGAGCCTGCCAGATATTGGTGCATGAACAGCTAAGATTGAGAAATACTGAAGCAGACTCAAAAGCCAAATATGTAACAAAGAGCACTGGGATTTCAGTCCTGAGCAATGGATTTGGGCTCAAGTTCTGCCACTGTCTTGGTAGGGAGATTTGAAAAATTGAAAAAAATAAAGACACAGGCATTGGAAACTGAGAAAGGCCAATGCATTTCTATCAACACTCTCTGGTTGTTTAATGCCAAGATTACTAGTGAAATCAAGATTTCCAGGAGAAATCCTGGAAAGCTGGAATCAAGATGGCCTGGAGAAATATCAATAACCTCAGATATGCAGATGACACCACCTTTATGGCAGAAAGTGAAGAAGAACTAAAGAGCTTCTTGATGAAAGTGAAAGAGGAGAGTGAAAAAGTTGGTTTAAAACTCATCATTCAGAAAACTGAGATCATGGCAGCTAGTCCCACCACTTCAAGGCAAATAGATGGGGAAATAATGGAAACAGTGTGAGACTTTATCTTTTTGGGATCCAAACCACTGCAGATGGTGAATGTAGCCATGAAATGAAAGATGCTTGCTCCTTGGGAGAAAAGCTATGACCAACCTAGATAGCATATTAAAAAGCAGAGACATTACTTTGCCAACAAAGGTCCATCTAGTCAAGCTATGGTTTTTCCAATAGTCATGTATGGATGTGAGAGTTGGACCATAAAGAAAGCTGAGCGCCAAAGAATTGATGCTTTTGAACTGTGGTGTTGGAGAAGACTCTTGAAAGTCCCTTGGACTGCAAGGAGATCAAACCAGTTCATCTTAAAGGATATCAGCCCTGAATATTCATTGGAAGGACTAATGATGAAGCTGAAGATTCAATATTTTGGCCACCTGATGTGAAGAACTGACTCATTGGGAAAGACCCTGATGTTGGGAAAGATTGAAGGCAGGAGGAGAAGGGGACGACAGAGGATGAGATGGTTGGATGGCATCACCGACTCAATGGACATCTGTTTGAGCAAGCCCTGGGGGTTGGTGAAGGACAGGGAGGCCTGGCGTGCTGCAGTCCATGGAGTCACAAAGAGTCAGACACGACTGAGGGACTGAACAGAACTGAATTGGTGAAAGTGAAAGCAGTTCAGTCGTGTCTTACTCTGAAGGCAGGAGGAGAAGGGGACGACAGAGGATGAGATGGTTGGATGGCATCACCGACTCAATGGACATCTGTTTGAGCAAGCCCTGGGGGTTGGTGAAGGACAGGGAGGCCTGGCGTGCTGCAGTCCATGGAGTCACAAAGAGTCAGACACGACTGAGGGACTGAACAGAACTGAATTGGTGAAAGTGAAAGCAGTTCAGTCGTGTCTTACTCTTTGCGATCTGCGTCCATGGAATTCTTCAGGCCAGAACACTGGAGTGGGTAGCCTTTCCCTTCTCCAGAGGATTTTCCCAACCCAGGGATTGAACCCAGGTCTCCTGAATTGTGGACAGATTCTTTACCAGCTGAGCCACAAGGGAAGCCCAGACTACTGGTGTTTCTATTCAATTCAGGCAACCTGGCAGTTGTAAAATAGAGGAAACCTGAAATTCATGCAGGTGAAACTGGGAGGCTCTGAGTTCCTGTGCTGAAGTCCATTTTGCAAAAAATCAGCTGATCAATTTAACCTCAAAATGATGGATACTGTTGATGTGGGTAACATTTTGCCTTTGTTGTGGTGCCTTAGTATATGATAGGAGTTCGAGGAATATTTGTTGAATAACTAAACAAACATAGTCACCAGGTGTCTCAACATTATATAAGTTGACTTTGATAATTATTCCCTATATAAAACTTGCCTATTTTCCTTTCTATCTATATATCTAAATATGCCTTTTTATGTAGCAAATACAAAGTTACTTACTTGGTTTTATGATAAGCAGTGAAATCTCTGATGCAGAGGTAGTGAGACTGAGGGCCCTGGTGGTATTTAAACAGCAGTGGGTGATGATGGATGGTGAGGGTCAGCCTCAGATGGCCTTTAAGTTCTCTTTCAACCCATAACTTCTGGAGTGTGAGGGTGCTTAAAGTACTTTCAGGCCTTCCAATTTGTTCTTGATATTTGAACAAAAGAGAGGGCAGATCAAATGCTGTGGGTTCCAAGGCTGTAGATTTTCCTTTGGGATCAAGAGTCCCCATAGCTACTCTTCAAATATTCTAGAAGTTTCTCTGCATTTGGGAAAGACTAGTAGATTTGTTTACCATTTCAAATTCTGGGCTTTATGATGAAAAGGATGAGACAGTTAAGATTAAAATGAAAAGCTGGGTCTTCCTAAAGTGTTGGAGGAAGTTGAGACTTCTAGAACTCTATAGTCTGCTTGGGCACAGAGCTTGCAAACAAATCCCCCATGGCTCCAAGCCAAGTATTTAACAAATCATGTTCTGAGATGAAGATGGTATGAGAGGAGGTAAATGACGGTGTGACTTTTACAGGGCTGGCTGCAGCTCAAAGATGCACACTGGTGGCCCATGGTGATTCAAAGAGCAGGTGTTATGTAGAATCCAAACCATATATTTTTCTAAACTGAGTTACCAATATTTAAAAATCAGAAGCTTTTACATATATAAAAACCATATGTCTGCTTCTCCTGAAATCCAGAAAAATCTGTCTTCACTGGGCCCACATTCCCTCAGGACAATAAAAGGTCTGAGAAGTGACTACCCCTTCTGATGGAATATACTCCCAGGGTGCTCCCACTTGACCTCTTCTCTCATTTCTAATATTATATGTGGGGCCTCTAGAGGCATTTCTTTTGATTCCCTACTGAAGACAAAGGTATGGTTTAGGAATGGTGTGTCCTGGTACCTAACATAGTGAGTGCCTTTGCCGCTTGACTGAACCTTGAGCACAGGGAATGCAAGTCTTTTTAACAGTTGGTACACCCTGGGAGAATTCTCTGGTGGTCCAGTGGTTAAGACCTTGCCTTCCAATGCAGGGGGCACAGGTTTGATCCTTGGTCAGGGAAATAAGATCTCACATGTCTCAAGGCCTATATATATATATATATATATATATATATATATATATAAATAAAGTAGAATCAGTGTTGTAACAGATTCAATAAGGACTTTAAAAATGGTCCACATTATAAAATCTAAATAAAAAAAATTTTTTTTTTCCTCAAAAGGGAGTTGTATCCTGGCACAGTTTCTGCCATACAATAGAACCGAAGAAATCCACTTCATTCCTCTCTCCACTCCACACTTCCTTACCTCTTAGGTTTTATTCTTTCCTGTTCCCCAAATCTAAACAATTTTTTTTTTTCAGTGAAAAGGGCTGCTGTTAATAATTATTCTTAGATAACACGTGTGAGCTGGACCCTTTGTGGGTATATTAGTTTCCGAGGACTGTCATTACAAAAACCCCAAAGTGGATGACTTAAAACAGAATTATTATCTCACAGTTCTGGAGGCAGAAGTTGGAAATTCAGGTGCCATCAGGATTGGCCCCCTCTGGAGGCTCTAGCGGAGATTCATTTCATGTCTTTCTCTTAGCTTCTGGAGGATGCTGCGGTCCTTGGTTACCTTGGCTAGCTACATCACTCCACTCTCTGCCTCTGCCATCACATGGCATTCTTCCTGTATGTCTGTTTTTTCTTCTTATAAGGACACAAGTCACATTGGACTAAGGCCTTAACACTAACACCCTCAGGATTTCGCTGGTGCTTTAGCAGGTAATTCATCTGCAATGCACAGGAGATGCTGGTTTGATCATTGGGTAGTCAGGAAGACCCCTGGAGGGGAGTATGGCAACCCACTCCAGTATTCTTGCCTGGAGAATCCCATGGACGGAGGAGCCTGGCAGGCTACAGTCCACAGATTCGCAAAGAGTCAGACACGATGGAAGAGACTTAGCACAAAACACAGCAACCTCATCCTGATCTGACTGCATCTACAAAGATCCTATTAACAAACAATGTATGTTCACTGATATAGAAGGTTAAAACCTCAACATATCTTCTTGGGGACTCAACTAAACCCATAAGCTTCGAACTAGCTTTCTGACCTGAAAAAAAATAGAGCCAATAATTCTGTTTGTTAGATGATGTTCTGATGAGGCTAAATGACCAGCATGCCGAGGCTCTCATTCAGCACCTGCAGCATAGCTTGGCCTCAGTGAAAGCACGGTCCATGTCTTTTCTTCCAGTCCACGTGTTTTCTCTCCTCTTCTCTTGCTTGGGCACCTGGATCCTTGGCTTCTTTGTCATTTTGTTTGCTCAGGAAAGAAAGATGAAACAAACAAACAAAATCCATCCATGACTTGATTTCATCCTTCCTGCCATTAATTTAGTAGGTGGTATGGAAGTGTATTCCTTCAAAATAGTTTACCTTTTATAGTATTTAGAGAAAGGACTCCGTCTCCAATGGCATATAGAGGACTGCTCTATGTTCACCAGTACAGCACCCCCTGGGCCTCCTGCTCCAGTATAGCTTCTTTCAAAGAAGAAAGCCATGGAGAAGTGAGTCCCTCCCCAACACCGCCCAGTGAGTGGGAAGAGACCTCACTCATCTTCACCGTCAGGCAAAACATGAACATGGGAGCCAGAGGCACACCCAAACGGACCTGGGGTAGTTTATGTCTAGAACAGTGAATGACAAAAACGTGTATTCAGGCCCACTCGGTAAATCCCATGCACCTGGAGGCCATAGGGACACACATCCAGGGCCAATGAGACTTCAGAACCTGCCCTCTTGCAGTTCGGAGGGAGATTCTGTCCCATCGGTTAAGTATCATTTCGTGGTTTCTGTTTTTTACCTCTTTTCATTTGGCCATATTTTGCTTTTAACTTCAATAGAAACAAGCAAAATTATTTGACTCAATGGCAGATACTGTTCTAGAACATTCTATAAAAACTGTAGTTGCCAGGTTTTCAGGGAAATCCACTTGTTGCCATATATTATATTGGAGGAGAGAACAGGTGTGAGCTAATGACACATGCTTGATGATTCAGTTATTGTACCTGATAATGGTGATGAGGGCAATTGTCATCATCAGCAACCTAGCCTCTCACCACATGCCAGATACTGTGCTGAGCATTTCACATTATTTTATGAAATCCTCATATAACTCTCTTGGGCAGTTACTGTTATTATCCCCACTTTACAGATAAGGAGGTGGTACTAGTGATAACCTGCTTGCCAGTGCAGGAGTCATAAGAGATGCGGGTTTGATCCCTGGATCTGGAAGATCCCCTGGAGGAGGGCACGGCAGCCCACTCCAGTACTCTTGCCTGGAGAATCCCATGGACAGAGGAGCCTGGCGGGCTACAGNTCTTGGGCAGTTACTGTTATTATCCCCACTTTACAGATAAGGAGGTGGTACTAGTGATAACCTGCTTGCCAGTGCAGGAGTCATAAGAGATGCGGGTTTGATCCCTGGATCTGGAAGATCCCCTGGAGGAGGGCACGGCAGCCCACTCCAGTACTCTTGCCTGGAGAATCCCATGGACAGAGGAGCCTGGCGGGCTACAGTTCATGGGGTCACAAAAAGTCAGGCATGACTGAATGACTTAGCATGCACATACACACAGATAAGGAAGGTGTAAATTCATAGCACAAGTTAATGTATATAAAAATTAAGTATAAAACTGCATAATAGGATGAATGAAGATGGACCAGAAAGAATAAGCTTTTAAATCACGGAAACCTGAGCTCAGAACCAGAAAGGCTTGACCTCAAATTTCTGCTGTCTCCTGTTTCAGTTCTTTGGCCGTGATCAAGTCCCATAAATGTTCTTTGAGCCTGGTATTTTCTGCAAACTGACAGTCACTGCCTTGATGAGATGTTGTTGATGTAAAATTCCCTGAACACAGCAGGGCTGACTAAATGGTGGTTGTGAGCATAGTGGTGGTGTTCTGACTGCAGGAGAGGAAATGTAAGGAAACAACGTGTACCTCCAAATATTCTAGTAAGTGTCATGTAGAATAAGGATCAGACTCATTTTATGTAGCTCCTTTATGATTTTATATAGTTTCTGCTATACAACAAAGTGAATCAGCTACAGGTATACATATGTCCCCTCCCTCTTGGACTTCCCCAGCATTCCATCCCTCTAGGTCATCACAGAGCACCAAGCTGAGCTCACTGTTATGCAGCAGGTTCCCGCTAGCTATCTGTTCTACACATGGTAGTGTATATATGTCAGTCTTAATCTCCTGATTCATCCCACCCTGCTCTCCCCCGACTGTCCATAAGTTCACTCTTTACATCTGTATCTCTATTACTGCCCTGCAAATAGGTTCACTCATACAGTTTTTGTAGATTCCACATTTATGCATTAACATTAGACATTTGTTTTTCTCTTTCTGACTTACTTCAGTCTGTATGACAGACTCTAGGCCAATCTACATCTCTACAAATGACCCAATTTTATTCCTTTTTATGGTTGAGTAATATTCCATTGTATGTATGTTCCACATCTTCTTTATCCATTCATCTGTCGATGGACATTTATATTGCTTCCATGTCCTGGATATTGCAAATAGTGCTGCAATGAACATTGGGATGCATGTGTTGTTTTGAATTATGGTTTTCTCAGGGTATATGCCCGGGAGTGGGACTCTTGGGTCATATGGTAGTTCTATATCTAGTTTTTTTTTTTTGAGAAGCTTTCATACTATTCTCCATAATGGCTAAATATCAATTTATATTTCCTCCAACAGTGCAAGAGTGTCCCCTTTTCTCCACACTCTCTCTAGCATTTATTGTTTGTGGATTTTTTTTTTGATGATGGCCATACTGTTTTTAAGGTAACTTTATCGGTTGACTTTGATGCAAATATTTGTACAGTTTGTTGGAACTGACCAATAGAAGAAAGAGAGATTTTGAGAGCCTTCTTTGAACTAGAGCATAATGTCCTTCCTGGGCTGTAAATTGTAAGGTTGGTGCTGGGAGACTTCCACCAAAGATGCTGAGTCAGAGATTCTTCTTTTCTGGGAGAATGGACATGATGATGGGATGTTGAGGATGCTGGCTAGTTAATACACTTTGAGCCTTACGTATAAGGCAATATAATAAAATCTGAATATGCATCTGCGATTATGGTCCATATGGGTACCTTCTGAGAAAAGAACTGTTATCTCCCCATGGCTTAGATGAGGAACTAGAGGCTTATAGAGATTCTGTTACTTTAGGGAGGGAGGAGCCAGGATTCAAGCCTCCATTCTGACTCCATGTCAGAGCACTCCTATTTTAAGATTCTAAACATGACACTAATAGCACTTGGGTACTGAGCACCACAAAGAAGGTTGAGCACTGAAGAAATGATGCTTTCGAAATGTGGTGCTAGAGAAGACTCTTCAGAGTGCCTTGGACTGCAAGGAGATCAAACCAGCTAATCCTTAAGGAAATCAACCCTGAATATTCACTGGAAGGATTGATGCTAAAGCTGAAGCTCCAGTACTTTGGCCACCTGATGCAAAGAACCGACTCACTGGAAAAGACCCTGATGCTGGGAAAGCTTGAGGGCAGGAGAAGAAGGGGACAGCAGAGGATAGGATGGTTAGATAACATCACCAACTCAATGGACATGAATATGATCAAACTTTGGGAGAGAGTGGAGCACAGAGGAGCCTGGCATGTTACAGTTCATGGGGTCCAAAGAGTCGGACACAACTTAGCAACTGAACGACAACAGCAACAATTGGGCACTTACTATATACTAGATGGTTTCTATTTTATTATGTTCTTCCCTCAGATACTTGCTTAGCTTTAAGAAATGCAAAGGCTTCACAGGTGGCTCAGTGGTAAAGAATCTGAGAGCCAATGCAGAAAATTTGGGTTTGATCCCTGGGTAGGTAAGATGCCCTGGAGAAGTAAATGGCAACTCACTCAGGTATTCTTGTCTGGAGAATCCCTTGGATAGAGGAGCCTGTTGGGCTACAGTCCATGGGGTCACAGAGAGTTGGACACGACTAAAGTGACTGAGCACATACGCACACGGTTCAACACCCACTGTTGGGAATGCAATATGCATTTGACGTCTGGATATTTTTTGAATTTGCCAGTGATGCTTTTCAGTTCAGTTCAGTTCAGTCACTCAGTCATGTCTGACTCTCTGTGAACCCATGAACCACAGCACACCAGGCCTCCCTGTCCATCACCAACTCCCAAAGTTCACCCAAACTCATGTCCATTGAGTCGGTGATGCCATTCAGCCATCTCCTCCTCTGTTGTCCCCTTCTCCTCCTGCCCTCAATCTTTCCCAGGATCAGGCTCTTTTCCAGTGAGTCAGCTCTTCCCATCAGATGGCTAGAGTATTGGAGTTTCAGCTTCAACATCAGTCCCTCCAATGAACACTCAAGACTGATCTCCTTTAGGATGAACTGGTTGGATCTCCTTGCAGTCCAAGGGACTCTCAAGTCTTTTCCAGCACCACAGTTTAAAAGCATCAATTCTTCAACACTCAGCTTGCTTTATAGTCCAACTCTTACATCCATACATAACTATTGGAAAAACCATAGCCTTGACTAGATGGACCTTTGTTGACAAAATAATGTCTCTGCTTTTTAATATGCTATCTAGGTTGGTCCTAACTTTCCTTCCAAGGAGTAAGTGTCTTTTAATTTCATGGCTGCAGACACCAATAGCAGTGATTTGGGAGCCCCAACAAATAAAGTCTGAGACTGCTTCCACTGTTTCCCCATCTATTTCCCATGAAGTGATGGGACCAGATGCCATGATCTTCGTTTTCTGAATGTTGAGCTTTAAGCCAACTTTTTCACTCTCCTCTTTCACTTTCATCAAGAGGGTCTTTAGTTCTTCTTCANAGACACCAATAGCAGTGATTTGGGAGCCCCAACAAATAAAGTCTGAGACTGCTTCCACTGTTTCCCCATCTATTTCCCATGAAGTGATGGGACCAGATGCCATGATCTTCGTTTTCTGAATGTTGAGCTTTAAGCCAACTTTTTCACTCTCCTCTTTCACTTTCATCAAGAGGGTCTTTAGTTCTTCTTCACTTTCTGCCATAAGGGTGGTGTCATCTGCATATCTGAGGTTATTGATATTTCTCCCAGCAATCTTGACTACAGTTTGTGCTTCCTCCAGCCCAGCGTTTCTCATGATGTACTCTGCATAGAAGTTACATAAGCACAGTGACAGTATACAGCCTTGATGTACTCCTTTCCCGGTTAGGAACCAGTCTGTTGTTCCATGTCGAGTTCTAACTATTGCTTCCTGACCTGCATATAGGTTTCTCAAGAGACAGGTCACGTGGTCTGGTATTCCCATCTCTTTCAGAATTTTCCACAGTTTATTGTGATCCACACAGTCAAAGGCTTTGGCATAGTCAATAAAACAGAAATAGATGCTTTCTGGAACTCTCTTGCTTTTTTGATGATCCAGCAGATGTTGGCAATTTGATCTATAGTTCCTCTGCCTTTTCTAAAACCAGCTTGAGCATCTGGATCTTCACAGTTTATGTATTGCTGAAGCCTGGCTTAGAGAATTTTGAGCATTACTTTACTAGCATGTGAGATGAGTACAATTGTGTGGTAGTTTGAGCATTCTTTGGCATTGCCTTTCTTTGGGATTGGAATGAAAACTGACCTTTTCCAGTCCTGTGGCCACTGCTGAGTTTTCCAAGTTTGCTGGCATATTGAGTGCAGCACTTTCACAGCATCATCTTTTAGGATTTGAAATAGCTCCACTGGAATTCCATCACCTCCACTGGCTTTGCTCACAGTGATGCTTCCTAAAGCCCACTTGACTTCACATTCCAGGATGTCTGGCTCTCGGTGACTGATCACACCATCGTGGTTATCTGGGTCATGATCTTTTTTGTACAATTCTTCTGTGTGTTCTTGTCACCTCTTCTTAATATCTTCTGCTTCTGTTAAGTCCATACCATTTCTGTCCTTTATCGAACCCATCTTTGCATGAAATGTCCCCTTGGTATCTCTAATTTTCTTGAAGAGCTCTCTAGTCTTTCCCATTCTATTGTTTTCCTCTATTTCTTTGCATAGATCACTGAGGAAGGCTTTCTTATCTCTTCTTGTTATTTTTTGGAACTCTGTATTCAGATGCTTATATCTTTCCTTTTCTTCTTTGCTTTTCACTTCTCTTCTTTTCAGAGCTATTTGTAAGGCCTCCTCAGATAGCTATTTTGCCTTTTTGCATTTCTTTTTCTTGGGGATGGTCTTGATCCCTGTCTCCTGTACAATGTCATGAACCTCCAACCATAGTTTATCAGCCATTCTGTCTATCAGATCTATTCCCTTAAATATATTTCTCACTTCCACTGTATAATCATAAGGGATTTGACTTAGGTCATACCTGACTGGTCTTGTGGTTTTCCCCACTTTCTTCAATTTAAGTCTGAATTTGGCAATAAGGAGTTCATGATCTGAGCCACCATCAGCCCCTGGTCTTGTTTTTGCTGTCTAGAGCTTAGCCATCTTTGGCTGCAAAGAATATAATCAGTCTGATTTTGGTGTTGGCCATCTGATGATGTCTTGGATTGTTCCAAATAATTGAGCCATCTGCATGCTATTCAAAGTCCTTTAAAAGCTCATAAAATGCAATTTAAAGCATGCAAGTTATCTTAATACACTACTGAAGAATTAGATTTTAATTTGCATAGGTCAATGGACAGGATTTCTTACATAAAAATAATTTTTTTGCCCTTGTTACATGGAATATGGGATGTTAGTTCCCCAACCACGGATTGAACCTGTGACGCCTGCAGTCGAAGTGGGGAATCTTAACCACTGTACTGCCAGAAAAGTTCCCAAAAAATGATTTTATATGTATAACATATATTAAGATTTGAGATATATATATATATATCTACATACAAATGCATGTGATATATATATAGTTTAAATAAAGAAAAAAATCAAATCTATTATTAGTGTATATTTATGTATTGTGTAGAGCCAACATCAGATTAAAACACTTTTAATTTTTACATGGTTTGACATTTCTAATAAAACTCATGAAATGATTGCCGCTGGGATTTTAGATTGTCAGTCATAGTCTAAATGGGCTGTAAAATTGTTTGTTTTTCCATGATCTCTAACTCCAGAGTAATTTCTGTTCAAAACCTTTCCCCAAATTTGAAATATGAGGCTTTATTTTAGTCACTCATTCTTCCCTCTCTTTAGAAGTTTTGAATTGTTTTCCTTGAAATTAAAAGTTTTAGGAGGATTCTGTAAAAATTGTTTTGGGTGGAGGAGGTTCTTTCAAACAATAGGGAAGGAATAGATAGCACTTCATTTTCTTAAAGAAACATGGGAAACACATGAGCATAATGTCAGGGGATTTAAATTTTTTCTCTCAGCTTGTTACAAACGTCGTGGATTTCTGAAACATCCAATGATCAGGAGAGTTTTCTTTTCTGTTTTTTTTTAAGTTTTAGCGGGGGGCTGGTGTTCACAGGCCCCTCCTAGGCCGGGGGTGAATGCTCACTTACACTGACCGCTGCGAGGGAATTGTTCGGTGAGTGCTGCCTATCTTCAAATCAATGCCTGCCCAGAACAACAGAAAGGGCCTCAGATGTACTGGTTTCCACAGAACCATTGTCAGGCTTCACAGAGGCCGTTTTGAACCTAATAAATAATGTCAAAAGTCTCTATCGCAGCCAAAAAATGTTCCTTTTGAAGCATTTCTGATAGTATTTTTGTTCTGCGGTGTCTCCCAGTGTCACAAAGACTTTGCACCTCACAGTGGGGATGGGGTACATCGCGTGCCACTTCACCATGTGCCGGCAGGGATGGGCCCGACTCCACTTTGTTCTGCTCTCGCAGGTAAACGGTTTCACTTGCCAACTTGGGCTTCAGTTTAAGGATGTTTTCTAAGGGCCTTTTGAATCTCTAAACAGAGGTTTGGAAAACATAATTGAATGTCTGTAATTTAATAGTTAACATGAAATTTGATTACTCCCCATGTGCCTAGGAGAATTCTTCAGGCTATATTAAGGTTTTTATGTCAGAAACCTGAAGCTAGAACCTCTTTGGAGGCCCCTGAAACACATGGAACTAAGGTTAATACAGAAGAGACACGTAGGAAACGTTTATATCAACTTGTGGTTTTAGGCAGTGTTTTCGATTTTGGTTTAAGGTCAGTTAAACATAGCAGCTTTTCACTGTGAGGCAATGCAGAAACTAATTTAGCAAATGATTTTATGAGTTTAGTTTTTTCTCTTTTTAATGTACTGTTTCTTTTCCACAGGGTGAAATACAAGTCAGTATTACCACGACATTCACACACAGTTTGAATTGCAAGTTTCTCGCAATTTTTCCACAAACTTGGATTTATAGAATTTGATACATGGAGGCTGTAAAATCCCACTGCATTTTCCCCTTCAGTTCAATATATATCAAATGTATATAAAGCATGTATATATATATACTATATGTAGTATGTCTACATTTTTGTGATCAGGGAACTCTGATGTGTGTGTGTATTTTTAAATATAATGCCTGTAAATACCTTGGACACTAGTGTCTTGTGGAATGCATTTGAGACAACGTGACTCAAAACTCTTCTAAATATACTAGAATCCATGTAAACTAGTAGAGGCCAAAGTAGGGACTTCTTTTCAAAAAAGTGAGGATGAAAGCTAAAGAGAGCAGTCCTTCATAAATTCCTCCAGAAACCCGTTCTTCCTTGGAGGAAATGTAATGAGCTGTCTTAATTCACCTCATTTTGGATGCGTATGGTTGGGAGTTTAATTGGCCTAACTATGACCATAGTTTAGATAGTGATGGTAAAGAACATTTGCAATTTTGACTGTCGTGGTTATGGGGTATGGGTGTTCAGGTCTTTCTGAGAGGCAGTAGAACTTAGACAAAAATGCCCCAAGGTAAGCATAGTTAAATCTTTCTTACTGTCATTTTTTCTGCAAATAATGTTGATTTGAACAATTGTAATTGAGTACAAATCAATTTTAAGAAATAAATAATATGTGCATTTGCACTGGAGTATGACTGAGGACTAGAACAAGGTCCTGTAGTATAAAATCATTGTTGCTAAGGTTTTGGGTTACAGCTTACTTTTATTTTTTCAGGGGTATGTGATTTGATTTAAGGGACTTTTTTTTTTTTTTAACTTTATTTTACTTTACAACACTGTATTGGTTTTGCCATAAGGGATATTTATTATCACACGCTATAATAGTCTTCCTAAGAAGATAATGTGTCGCTTTAGGGAAAAAAAATGTTTTTCTGAAAGTTTCGTTGAAAAACAGTGATAAAACTAGTACATGGAAGAAACAAAATATTTAAGAGCATCTCTAGTGGACAATGTTTACAAGTGAGGAATTCTTTTTAATATGTAAGATAAGTAATAGTTATGACAGATAATGTTTCCTGAGTGTGTATTTTATATGAGACTGTTCTAAGCATTTAGAATATATTAATTCATTTAAGTCCTCACAGTGGCTTCATGAAGTAGTTACTGTTGTCATTAGTGCCACTTCACATATGAGGAAGCTTTATTCTTAACGATTATATATACATTTGTATATTTTGAAGCTTACAATTATACATGCTAACTGACTCACTTGTGTCCGACTTTTTCCACCCCATGGACTGTTGCCCGCCAAGCTCCTCTACCCATGGGATTCTCTCGGCAAGAAAACTAGAGTGGCTTGCCATGCCCTCCTCCAGGGGATCTTCCCAACCCAGGGATCGAACCCAGGTCTCCTGCATTGCAGGTGGATTCTTTACTGTCTGAGCCACCAGGGAAGCTTTATATGTGATATTATTATATACTAAACAATATTTTTTGTATATAAGCCACATTATTGTATACTGTGTCATTAGAACTATTATATAAGTACAATGAATATATGTGTATGTTCTCTCTATATAGATATCATATATAAATTAGTTTGAATTTCATGCTATTGGTACCTAAGTGAGGTAAGTCTAGAAACTCTACTTATATCCCTCTCTTCCTTGTAACAAAGTGGAGAGTGGGAGGTGAGTGTTGGGAGTTGATGACATATATGTCTGAACACTTTGAAGAGCAGAGATGATCGTCACATTGTTCCTTTTGTGTGAAGCAGCATCATCTCTGTGAGTGAAGTCTCAGAAACTTAAGAAAGGGAGGGTGGTTTTGAGGTTTGTTAAAGATGGTAGCACTTTCCAAGATTACTAGAGCTGACCTGCATCCAAGTGGTGGAAGGGAGAGGACATCGTAGAGGGAGAGGTAAGGAAGAACTCAGGAGCTGGGCTGACTTGGATCTGAAGAGCCGGGAGTACATGCCTGTAAATGTGATCTGAACTTAGCGGCTTGTCTCTCTATCTTTTGGCTGCAGTATCTTCTCAGTTAAATTGTGGTAACATTTTGTTTACTGCAAGAGATACTTTGGGGATCAAGTTCCTACCAAGTCAAAGCATTTTGAAAAACACAGCTGCAGTGCAAATGCAAACAATTATTTTGTGACTAGTATGGACAGTGGTGGTGGTGGTTTAGTCCCTCAGTCGTGCCTGACTGTTTGCAACCCCGTGGACTGTAGCCCTCAGGCTGCTCTCCCATGGGACTCTCCAGACAAGAATACTGCAGCAGACTGCCATTTTCTCCTCCAGGTATCAACAATGATTAGCGCGCATTATCACCATCGGTTTTGCAGGGCTAAATGGAAGGCGTCTAGATACAGCTGCCTTACACTGACAATGAGTATTATTTCTGGTGACCAGGTGATCATGTCTCTATATTCTTTACCTTCATCAGAGCATTGTGGGGTTAAGTAGTACTGTAGTATCTCTTTTATTGATGAGGAAACAGACAAGGCAATTTGTTCAGACAGTGACTTCCTCCAACACTCATGCTCAACATTCTGTATTTTAGAAATGAAGTAAACAGTTGATGAATTAACAAAATATTTCATTAAGAACCTTCAGTTTAGAAGAGTTCAGAGTACAAAATGACAGTTGGCAGTATCTACCATCACAAGTAACTTTTTTTTAAGGCGGTTTTAAACTTAAAAAAAAAAATTTCTTGGCCATGACACATAGCTTGTGGGATCTTAGTTCCCTAGGTTTGAACCCATGTTACCTGCATTGGAAGGTGGGTTCTTAAGCATGGAACCACCAGGAAAGTCCCCCCAAGTTGTTTTTTTTTTTTTAAAGAATGATTCCAGTTGTAAGTGTGTTTCATAATGAAAGAACTTTATCACATTTCTCATGTTTTGACTCTGTAGTTAGTCAGTTTCCAAAGCTTAAAGAAGATTTGACAATCACAGATGATTTAATATACTTACATAGCAAACTCATTAAAGAAGAGAAAAGGCTGCATTTCATTTTGAAATTTACCTTTACAATAAACTATTTAGGGATGGATTATCTTTAGATTTCAGGAGATAAGGTTAAATTTTGAAATATATTTAAAGATTAATCTTTTAAGATTAAAGTTGAAATTTCAGTCTTACTTTTAGTCATACTACATAATAGTACTCTTTTTTCCAGAGCTATTCACAATGATTTATATTTACTCATTAAAATAATTACTGATACTCAGTGTTTATCGAGCCCTTACTCTGTGTCAAGCACAGTTCTGATTCTTTTATTATAGTATTTTTCCACCCTCCTTTAAAAAAAGTATTTTTTTTTGCCACAAAGGTTTGTCCATCCTTCTTGCTTGGTCTCTTTTGTTTATTTTTAGCAACCTTATTGAGATATAGTTTGTACACTATACAAGTCATCCATTTAAAGTGTACAATACACTGGTTTTTAGTATATTGACAAATATGTGTGGCCATCATCACACTAAATTTTACATTTCACCTACTCAAACAGAAATTTTATACCCTTTAGCTATCATTTTCTGTTCTCTCCTTCTCCACTCTCCAGCTCTGAACAATCACTAATTTGCTTTCTGTTTCTAAGGATTTCCCTCTTCTGGGAATATAAAATGAACAGATTTATATAATATGTGGTCATTTGTGACTGGCTTCCTCCACTTAACATAGTTTTTCAATATTCTTCCATGTTATAGGATGTCAGTATATTATTCCTTTTTATGACTGAATAATATTCCACTGTGTGGCTAGACCACATTTTGTTTTTCCATTGGCATTATTTCCACTATTTGACTATTATGAATGATGCTGAGTGTACATTTTTGTTATGAAAAACTTGTGTGTTCAAGCTTTTGTGTAAATATATGTTTTCATTTCTCCTGGATGCAGTCTCTCCTTTAATCCTCCCAGTATTTCTGATGGCCTGTTGTTACTTCTTTTTACACAAGTGGAAACTGACAAGAGGGAGGTTAAGTTAGTCGTCCAGAGTCACATGGCCTACACAAGGCAGAATCAGGCTGTGAATATAGGTATAGAGTTGGGCTGATTCAGATTTTTTCTTGTTATTTCTTTTTAGATCATCTTTGCTCCGATGGGTTCTGAGACTTTCCTTTTAAAGATGTCTAAGATATTGCACAAAAGAAATTGCTGCTATTTAAACATATCCACCCACCAAACCTTTACCTATCATCTGACTACATGCCAAACACATTTCCCAAAGTGAATCTAGAAAATAAAACTCTTAACAAATGTAACAGCCAGCATGGAATTAACACCACTTGCATACATTATTTTTAGAAAAGTCACATTTTTCTCACTTGCTCCTAAATTACTCTTATCGTCTTTTTTTTTTTTTTTTTTTTTACTCTTATCTTCTTAATACACAGTGTGGATGGATATTTGGAATGGCAAAGACTATCCCCAAACTGTCTATTGATTAATCCTCTTGGGGTAGATCCCTTCCCTTCCTAATTCCTCTTTGGGATAAAACCAGTATTGCATGTTAGTTTCTTCCTTCCCACATCTCCTCTAGGTTAAAGTTTAATTCTTTGAAATAGAGATTTTTGTGTGTGTGTGTGTGTGACTTTAACAATGTCCTCTTCGCATGTCCTTGCATAGGGCCAACAATTGCTTGTTGACCCATTTTAACCTCTTTTGAGAGTCATCTTCAAAGTGTAACTGTCCTTGACAATGAAAGAGACCTTCCTATTGTCTGGTCCTTCCAGGCAAGCTATAGCATGAAGCTAAATGGCTTTCAGATGGAGGAGTTGACCAGAGGAAGGAGACAAAGTAAGCTGTTGTTCCTGAGTGACTTTGCGAAAGTTTCCCTTTTCTCTCTTAGAATGGTGCCTTTCTATAGAAGATGACAGACGTTTTGACAGGTGCAATATGCTTTGAACTGCTGTGTCCGAAAATTCTTTTGTCTTGGATTTTCCCAGCAGAGTGGTACATCTTGGGATGCTGATATGCATATTGTTTGCTTTCCATTTACTGTGGCAAAGTCTTCCTTCTCGCTTCCCCTCCACCTCTCTTTTTAGGCCCTTTGCATGCATGTCACTAACCCAGATGGGAAGACAAGTATTGGTGCAGAAACCGCTCCCTAACCTCCCCTCAGCCCCCCCTTTTTTTTTCTCAAAATGGAAATCACTTCTTGCATAGTTTTCTCATTATTGTCAGAAAAAAAAAAAAGAAATTATTTAGAAGGAGACAAAAAACAGTGACACATCAGAGTCAATGACTGATTAATTAAAACCCAAATATGAATAGTACCTAATATATATGGACCATGTGTCAGATACTATGCTGAGACCTTGACATGAATTGTCTACTGTGGAAAAAAGTGAAAACTGTCTATGGCCTAATAAACACAGTCACAACCACTGTTTACATTTTGGAGCATATCTTTTTAATACTTTTTTCTTAACATATTGCATGTATGTACTCTTTTTGCAAAAATGAGCTCATACTGCATACATTATTCTATAAGCTGATTTTCCTCCCTATCACACAACTGTGGCTATCTTTGCAATATCAATAAATAGTGACCTTTATTGCTGTTTCAAAGACCTATAGAGAATTTCATTGCATAGTCATAATGCAATTCACCAATCCATTATTTTGGGACATTTTAGTGACTTGCAGGCTTCACTATTAGCAAATATTTTCATAATTAATATGATGAATATATCTTACCTGTTCTTATTTGTATTCTTTTGATTATTTTTATACTATAAATTACTAAATGTGGAAGTCTGGTTGAAATGCATACAAGATTTAACTTTTGCTTCTCTTTTACCCTTGTCAGAAAGATTCCAAAGTATTTCACTGGGCATGGTCTCTGACTTCTAGAACTTAAAGAACTGGTGATATTAGAAAAGATTTAGCCTAAACTAAAAATACACACCAGAGATCCTAAACTAAATCATTTTGTGTCTTCATCTTTTGTCATGGTAAATTTGAGCTGCACAGATTTTTCTGCTTTGGTATAAGTGTAGGAAAGTTTTTATTTGACAGATTAGAGGACTTCTCTTATTTTAGGAACTAAACTGGGAACTTCCAAGCACTAACTGTTCCGTATCTAAGTGGATATGGAAACAGAACCTTACTATGACCCAATTTGTTTCTCTGGATGGTATTTTGGATATTTCTGTTAAACATGGTTGTTGCCCAGCATTTTGTCCCAAGTATGACTAAAAAGAACAGCCTGAACCAATGTAGGAGGGAATTATTTATTAAATAAAATTGCCCTGCCCTCTGTCATACATGATTTTATATTTTAATTTATATTTTTCCTTAGTGCTAAAAAATTTCTAGGATCAGAGGAAGAATGTACTAAATCTCCCTTTTTATTTAGAGGGGGAGTTTTGGATTTTGCTAACGTAAGAAATACTTAAAGGTAATGTTGAGATGTTCAGTTATCTACCTTTCAGAACCATCTAAAGATACTCTTACAAATAGCTGAAGCACCTTAGCATATAAGCAGTAACAAACAGAAGTCAAAGAAGGTCAAGATGTGTCCAAGTCTGACATAATAATGACTATTTAGGTTTACAGAGCATCTGAAAAATCAAAATACTGTGCCCTGTGGAAAATGGTGAAACACAGCATCTATTATTTAGATTGAAGAAAAAAAAAGACAATAATAAATTTAAATGTGTATGGAAATAATGAGTAAAGGTACTTGTAATTTTCAAATAAGGATACATAAAGTAAAACTGGGTAATCTGCTAAAATGTGATTTTTATTTCCAATTTGTTTTTCTTATAAATCTATGGCCAGCTTATCTTGTTTACTTGATAACACGGCCCCTGTCAACACACACACACACACACACACACACACTTTCCCACCCACCTCTGGGTTTTTTACTTTATTTTACTCAGTGGCTCTCCACAGTCTAAACTGAACCCTGGCTATAAAAATCAGCATAAGTTATGAATTCGGCTAAGTGGGAAGAGTTACAAAGTCACTTCTGCTTTCGTTTAAGCAGCAGGATGCTGGCCGTTTGGCCGGCCGTGGGTCACGTGATCTGCTGACCTCTATCTGGGTTCCGTGACTCTGCCTAGTAACAATTGATTAATGGTGTATGGTGACTTTGAGAGCAGATCTCATCAGTTCCCTTGAGTTTGAAGACTTCCTCATTATCTTAGACCTTTCACTGCTGCCCTTAGGAAATTTTACTCACAAATTAGGTGGAACAAAGTCTTCTCAAAGAAAATTATTTTCGGTGTTTGGTCATTGGGGAGCAGAAGGCTTGATGGTCATTTACTGCATTGAAAAGGGGAGTGGGAGGCAAATGATGATTATAGGACCCAGACAGCATTTAGGCTTCCTCCCTCTATGCTCCAGGACTGGGTTTTTAGAAGAAGCTATGTAAAAAAACAAACAACAACAAAAAACTTGTCACTCCAGTGACAAGTTGGCTTCAAATAGTGTTTTGGTGGGGAACGGTGGGATAGGATATTGATGTCTGTGCTGGCATAGAGGTTATGAGCACATTTATTTCCTGAGCTTTAACGTTCAATAGCTGCTTGGATTCAGTACGGGGACTGCTGGTTGTCTACCCAATCTCTCTACTTCTCAGTAACAGAACCTGAGTTTTATTTAGGGCAACAATGTGCTAGGTTGAGTGTTCACATCTCCATACTTCCCTGCAGCTAGAGTAGCTGTGTTAACAGCCTGTTCTGGTCAACTAGTCATAAATAGAATTCTACTGGAAAAGCTACCATTTTCTTGATAAAAAAAAAGGAACAGATTTGGTTACATGTCCTTTGTCTCTCATGGGCTTCCCTGGAGGCTCAGATGGTAAAGAAGCTGCTGGAATGCAGGAGACCTGAGTTCAATCCTTGTGTCAGGAAGATCTCCTGGAGAAGGGAATGGCAATCCACTCCAGTATTCTTACCTAGAAAATTCCATGGACAGAGGAGCCTGGTGGGCTACAGTCCATGAAGCAGCAAAGGAGTCAGACACGACTGAGCAACCTTTGTCTCTTGCTTTTCTGCTTCTTCCTGCTTCCTGACAGATGCAGTGCCTGGAGGCACAGAAGTCCTCTTCTGACTGCAGACAACAGCCTCAGGTTAAGGGTGGTGCCTGTGGAAGCAAGAAGGCAGCTGAGTCTGTGGGTCTTTGATGACTTCCTGGGCTGGTTATGAGCCCTGAGTGTTTTATGCTTGAATTCCTTGTTATGGAAGAAAAATTAAACCCTTATTGGGTTAAGCCACTGAAATCTGGTTCCTATTACACACAACTGAATACAGCCCTGATCAATGCTATTCGAATCCTGGCTCCATCATTTTCCACTTGGCTGATGCTCTCTAAACCTCAGTTTCCTCATCTGCCAAGTGGGTGTTGACAATAGCCCTTCCTGCCTCAGAGGCTTGTTGTAAGGATGAAATGCAATAGACAATCCATGTCAAAATCATAGCATAACATCTGATTGTGGAAGATGCTGATATAAATTAGGTATTATTAGAGATTTAGCTTGGCTGCCATCTCCTCTGATGTGCCACTGTGTTTTGTCTCTCTGATATTCAAGTTAATACCATCTTTTTAAGATCTAGATGACTAGGTATTTATTAATGTTGGGATAGCATTTGACACGTACTTATTTCCCATCTACTGTATATGTACCCAGTCCATGGACAGATTGCTAAATCAAGAAACAAGGTAGAATAAAAGCTGTTAAATATAATGGGATTATGATCTGAGAGGCTGTTTCTGTTTCCAGAGGGAAAAGGAAATTGGACTCTTAAAAAACTGAAACATAGTTGATTTATTGTACAGTGTTGTGTTAGTTTCAGGTATACAGCAAAGTGTGTATATATATATATATATATATATATATAGTGTGTGTGCATTTTTATATACATAAATACACACATATATGTTTGTATTCTTTTTCACATTCTTTTCCATTATGTGTCATTACAAAGTATTGAATATAATTTCCTGTGCTATACAGTAGGTCTTTGTTGTTTATTTTATATATAGCAGTATACTCAGTCATGTCCAACTCTGTGGTTCTATGAACTATAGCCTGCCAGGCTCCTCTGTCCATGAGATTTCTCAGGCAAAAATATTTGAGTGGGTAGCCGTTCCCTTCTCCAGGGGAATCTTCTTGATTCAGGGATTGAACCTACATATCTTGTGTCTGCTGCATTGGCAGGCAGATTCTTTACCACTGGCACCACCTGGAACCCTCTATAGTAGCGTGTATCTGTTAATTGCGAATCCCTGATTTATCCCTTCCTCCCCACTTTCCTCTTTGGTAACCATAGTTTGTTTTCTCTGACTGTGAGTCTATTTCTGAGAAGCAAGAATCCTCCTGCAATGCAGGAGACCTGGGTTTGATCTGTAGGTTGGGAAGATCCCCTGGAGAAGGGAAAGGCTACCCGCTCCAGTATTCTGGCCTGGAGAATTCCACGGACTATACAGTCCATGGGATCGCAGAGTCAGACACGACTGAGCAACTTTCACTTTCTTTCCATCTGTTAATTCTGAATCCCTGATTTATCCCTTTCCCCCCCTTTCTTCTTTGCTAACCATAGTTTGTTTTCTCTGTCTGTGAGTCTATTTCTGAGAAACTAAGCATTTTCAACCATGATTTGATCCCAGATCATTTATATTTTACTGAATTAGAGATTTCTCTTTGTTTCCAGGGGCAAGGAATCAAGAGTTCAGCTTGTGACTAAGCACACACTTTAGATTATGAAATCTTTTGAAATCAAGGTTTATCAGGTGTTTGTGCCATTCAGAAAAACAAGGAAACTTTGGTATTTTCTGTTGTTTACAACCAGAAAATGCTTGCTTATTAACTCTTTTTATGCCAGGTTGGGAGGGTAAAATTATGGCAGATGGGCAGTAATTGACTTCACTAATAATCAGAGTTTATTTTAGGCATTTCTTTCACCTTTAGATTGCATTTTTTGGTAACAATTTTTTTTTTTAAATTATAGGCTTTAGGAAACCTAAGTTCTAATTTAAATTCTGTGTTACCTTGAGTTAATTATTTACCTTTTTTGGGCCCTGGTTTCAGAGAAGACTCATTCATTACTCTGGTAATGAGAAGGACTTTCAGGGATCATGTTTTATGATTCTATGCTATTTCTAATTTTACCAACCTCCCTGGTATACCCATGATATCCTATTTTATCTACTTCCATTTGTTCGTGACTGTCCTTCCTTTTTGCTCTCTCAAGCAATACCTTAACTTAGTCCAATATGCTTCTGTATTCTGTGATTCCATCTCTTTATATCAGACCTTAGAAGAGAGGGACAAATGGATCCAGAAGTTGACAGATGGTCTTGATTATAAACATCAAGTACACATGTTTTGCCTCTCTATTGCATCATCACCACCATCATCACAATCACCACCACCATCATCATCATCACCATTACCACCATCACTATCGTCTAATAGCTAAATTGTACCAATTAGTTAGTAGATGCCAGGCCCTGTGCTATGCACTTAATATATATTTCTGGCCAATGGAGCATATAAGAAAGTCTCGTGGGATTCTTAGGAAAGATCTACTTATTGCTGTCAAAACAGAGGCACTTGAAAAGCAGCAGGTGTTTTTACACTGTGAAGGCAGGTCAGGAGAATTCCAGAGATGCAGGGCCAGATGCCCATCATTGCTAAGCAGTTCTGTGGATCACCCACCCCAGGCTGCTTGTTAACAGAAAAATAAATACATGATTTAAGCCACTGCTGGTCAAGTTTTCTGTCTCTTGTAAGCAAAAACATTCCAACTGATATAAATGACTATGTGCCAGACACCAAGGTAAGTCTTTTACAGTCATCATACCATTTAATCTCACAGCAATTCTAAGAGGTAAGTACTGCCATTTCCCTAAGTTTAGAGATGTGGAAACAAGTTGAAAAAGCTTATGTACCACATCCAAGGCACAGACTGTTAGTGACTCTCTGATGATGCCCTGTCTTCCCTGGAGGCCCTGAGCCACCTGTGGTCAGGGGATGTCAGTATCATATCCTCATACCTCTAAGTAGCAGGTTGATCTCCATAAGTTGGTGGGATGATGATCGAGTGAATGCTCTGCTTTTCATTTCCAGTTCATTCCATCCTCTTTTTCATGTTGGCCTCAAGTCAATACAAGGATCACCATCAAGGGATGGTGCTTATTAATAAAACATTCTATTTTTCTGTGTTTCCAAATAGGCATGATGGAGTAAGAAATAAAAACTCCAAATAGTTATGTATATCATCAGCAGTGTTGCCATTTCATTTTACATTCTTGGGGGAACTGCTTAGATTAGGAGCACTCAGGCATCAAGGCTCACGAGATTCATAAATTCTGTCTCAAGTCTTTGAGGAGATTCTGTCTCTTACTTTTTCCTCATCCCCAGAGTTACCTGAAAGGTGTCTTGGGTGGAACTGGAGCAAAGCTTTCAGTCTAACATTTTGTTGTTGTTCAGTGGCTAAGTCATGTCCAACTCTGCAACTCCATGAACGGTAGCACGCCTGTCCTTCACTATCTCCCAGCGTTTGCTCAAACTCATGTCCCAACTGAATCAGTGATGCCATCGAATTAAAATGGAATTTTAACACATTATTGACTGGGGGATTTTTGCAGAAGCTTATACTTGTAGAGTTAATACATCTCTGGTCAATAATATGCTAACAAAGTATGTATTGCATTAGAAAATTCTTTAAGTTACTTATTCTCTTTCAGCCTTAGTTTTCTGGACTTGTAAGAAGATGAACGCTTCACTAGCTCATTCTTTCTTTCTGTCTCAAAACATTTATTGAACAGCTACTATGTGTCAGGGACAGTGTTAGGCACCAAAAACAGATAAAAAGAAGACATTACCTTTCACCTTGAGGAGCTTAGTGCCAGTGAGTGGGAAATATGAGGAGCTGTGAGAATGTAGAGTAGAAGAAAATGGATTTATTAGGGAGTCAAAACAAAAATAAGGGTTAAAGGAAGAAGGTTTAAGGAGGAGAACTGGTTGGTCTAAGTCTGGGGAGAGGAAACAGACTAGCAGGCTTGAAGCTATATGTCTGGAGCACAGAGAGAGAGGAGATCGTGATCAGAGATCAGGGTGAATAAATTGGTGGAGGCCAAACCCAAGAGCTGGAGGCCTTGATAAAGATTCTGATTTTCTACTGATAGTAATGAAAAGGCGTGGAAGGGTTTTTGTTAGTCAGATACACTCTGAATACAGACCAAAGAGTGGAAGCAGGCAGTCCAGCTTAGAGGCCCTACCTACAACCATGGTCTAGGAAAAGAATGGTGGTAACTTGGACTAGTGACTTCCCATGTAGCTCAGTGGTAAAGAATCCTCCTGACAATGCAGGAGACTCAGGTTTGATCCCTGGGTTAGGAAGATTACCCGGAAAAGAAAGCGGCAACCCACTTTTTGCCTGGGAATTCCCATGGACAGAGGAGTCTGGCGGGCTACAGTCCATGGGATTACAAAAGAGTCAGACACAATTGAGCGACTAAACATCAACTATGATAGTGGTTGTGGGTCTGAGGTTACCAACCTCAGTGGTCAGGGTCTGAGGTTACCAACCACCAGATCTCGTACTCTTTGTCAGCACCTCACTCTGTGCCCATGTGATATGCTCATTGCAGATCAAGGTACAGGCTAAAATGCTAGGAAACATTTTCAGTTCCAGATGGCAATTTAAAACGTTGTTTTACACTAAATGAGAAAGTATGAAATCAAATGAAACATTCATATGACATTTTAAAGCCCCGTCGGGAGACTTGAAAGACATTTTCTGCTTAGGCCAGGATGTTTTAGGCTCTACCTTCTGGTTTCCTGGAGTGTTTGTGCACTTGTCATTTGCCTCTAAGAAGAAAGGTGCTTCTACGGAATAACTTGAAAAATACTGTCCTGAGGTTTTACTAAACTCTCCCTCAGGGCGGTTTCCCCATGTAGAACCCTTGTGACATGTCCACACTGCTACAGTGAACAGGCAAAGAGGTGGCACGTGCCACTGATTCATCAGTAAGGACACTACTGCGCCTGCTCTTTCGCTTTGGCAGATAAGATGGGGCACCTCACCCCAATACTGACGGACAGATGAAGGGTGCCAGGCAGAGCTCAGTGTGTGGGCAGAGGCCAGCATGAGAATCTGATCCCAGCATCACTCCTCAAAGTGGTTCCACTGCCTTCTGCATATACAACTGGACAGACCCCATCTTGACAAACCACACAAGCTTGGCCTGTAATGTTATGTCCTTGGGATTTTAAAAAAATCTCTGCTTCCTTTTTCGTAGTGGAGGAAAAAAGATGATTCTTGAAAAGCATACTTTTATCAAGTGGAGGAAAAATTAATCTCTGAAAGCATATTGTGAAGTGAGTTAGTTTTATTTTCCTTTACCGTAGGTAAAGATCCAATCAATAATCAAAAATGCCTCTGAGACTTTCTATAGAAAATGTGTCCTTTTTTGTTCTTTGTAAACAAATGTATCACCTGGCCAAGGGTAGTGCTCCAGTGAGAGCAATGAGAGACGTGAGAAGCTGACTTAAACCTAAGGTGAATCCTGGATACCTACCGGAGTCAAGTCCTGCTGAGCTCAGCCACACTCAGCAGACCCAGACCCCAATCTACAAGAGTTATTCAGTCACTCAGTCATGTCCCACTCTTTGTGATCCCATGGACTGCAGCACACCAGGCTTCCCTGTCCTTCACTCTCTCCCAGAGTTTGCTCAAACTCATGTCCATTGAGTTGATGATGCCATCCAACCATTTCATCCTCTGTTTCCCCCTTCTCCCTCTACCCTCAATCTTTCCCAGCATCAGGGTCTTTTCCAATGAGTCAGCTCTTTGCATCAGGTGGCCAAAGTATTGGAGCTTCAGCTTTAGCATCAGTCTTCCAATGAATATTTAGGGTTGATTTCCTCTGGGAATGACTGGTTGGATCTCCTTGCAGTCCAAGGGACTCTGAAGAGTCTTCTCCAGCAGCAAAGTTTGAAAGCACCATTTCTTCAGTGTTCAGCCTCCTTTATGGTCCAATTCTCACATCTATACATGACTACTGGAAAAACCATAGTTTTGACTATATGTACCTTTGTCAGAAAAATTATGTCCTTGCTTTTGAATACACTGTCTGGGTTTGTAATAGCTAGTCTTCCAAGGATCAAGCATCTTTTAATTTCATGATTCCAGTCACTGTCCACAGTGATTTGGGAGCCCAAGAAAATAAATTCTGTTTCTACAAGCTGGAGAGTGAAAAATACTGATTATTGTAAAACATTGTAATCAAGGTTGTTTGTTACCTGACATTGTCACAGATGCCTGCCGTCACCCTGTTTATTTAATCTATATGCTGAGCACATCATGAGAAATGCCGGGCTGGATGAATTACAAGCTGGAATCAAGATAGGCAGGAGAAACATCAACAACCTCAGATATACAGATGATACCACTCTAATGGTAGAAAACCAAGAGGGACTGAAGAGCCTCCTGATAAGGGTGAAGGAGGAGGGTGAAAGAGCTGGCTTAAAACTAAATATTAAAAAACTAAGATCATGGGATCTGGCCCCATTGCTTCATGGCAAATAGAGGGGAAAAGATGGAAATAGTGACAGATTTCCTCTTCTCGGGCTCTAAAATCACTGCAGACAGTGACAGCAGCCATGAAATCAGAAGACTTTTGCTTCTTGGCAGGAAAGCTATGACAAACCTAGACAGCATGCTGAAAAATCAGAGACATTACTCTGCCGACAAAGGTCTGTATAATCAAAGCTATAGTCTTCCCAGTGGTCATGTACAGTTGTGAGAGCTGGACCATAAAGAAGGCTGAGCATTGAAGAATTGATGCCTTCCAACTATGGCTCTGGAGACATAGTTCCCTTGGACAGGAAGGAGATCAAAGCAGTCAATCTTAAGGGAAATCAACCCTGAACACTCCTTGGAAGGACTTATGCTGAAGTTGAAACTCCAGTGTTTTGGTCATCTGATGCGAACAGTTGACTCATTGGAAAAGTCCCTGATGCTGGGAAAGATTGAGAGCAGAAGGAGAAGAGGGCATCAGATGATGACATGGTTGGATGGCATCACTGATGCAATGGACATGAACTTGGGCAAATGTCAGGAGATGGTGAGGGACAGAGAGGCCTGGTTTGGGGTTGCAAAGAGTTGGACCTGACTGGGAAACTAAACAGCAACAACAATTGTGACAGTATACCTTACTAATCCACATGGTTGAAGGGGTAATTTTTGATGACTGACCAATCTGAGGACTATTGGTCAGGCATTTTGTAGAATGTCCCCCAGTTAGGGTTTGTATGATGCTTTGCTTAAGATTAGACTAGGATTGTGGGTTTTGAGGAGGAGGATCACAGAAGTAAAGCCCCATTCTCATTACATCATGTAAAAAATAGATGCTGTGAATATGATTTAACAATGTTGATGTTGACCTTGATCACTCAGCTGAGGTAGTGTTCATCAGTGGTCTCTGCTGTGAAGTTATTCTTTTTTATTCCACTTTCTAGACTGAACACTTTGGATGGAAATCATTATGGGCAGCCCACACATAAGAATGGGAACATACAGTCCACTCTTTTAGGGTGAGTACTATTTCTATGTTTTTGCTAGTGTAACTTACTGATATTTTAATTGATTTTTATATGCAATGACTTACATGAAATTTTGGAGTTCTAATAATTTTTTGCATTCTTGGGTTTTTATTATAAAAGAGTCTTCTCCAGCAGCAAAGTTTGAAAGCACCATTTCAAATACCATACAGCTATGAAAATTCTGCCTTTTCTCTTTCAGCCCTTGTATCTAGTTTTAAAAAATGTTTATGTTGGAAAAGATCTCCAGGACTGTATTGACCAACCCTCATTAGGTTACAATATGATAAGAAATACTATCAAATCTCAGAGGTTTCCAAAATCAAAGATGTAATTGCATCTACCCATTGGTAACAATTGGCTGTGAATGGATGCAGTCTTGCCTCCTTTCTTTTGGGATCCAGTGGAAGAAGCAGCTCCCATCTGAGAAATAATAGCCTTCTGATGGCATAGGGGAAAAGGCAATTGCAGAACCATGATGTAACTCTTCAGTTCAGTTCAGTCACTCAATCATGTCCAACTATGCATCCCCATGGACTGCAGCACGCCAGACTTCCCTGTCCATCACCAACTCCTGGAGCCTTCTCAAGCTCATGTCCATCACTTTGGTGATGCCATCCAATCATCTCATCCTCTGTCGTCCCCTTCTCCTCCTGCCTTCAGTCTTTCCCAGCATCAGGGTGTTTTCCAATGAGTCGATTTTTTGCTTCAGGTGGCCGAAGTATTTCAGCTTTAGCATCAATCCTTCAAATAAATATTCAAGACTGATTTCCTTTAGGATGGACTGGTTGGATCTCCTTGCAGTCCAAGGGACTCTCGAGAGTCTTCTCCAGCACCACAGTTCAAAAACATCAGTTCTTCGGCACTCAGCTTTCTTTACAGTCCAACTCTCCCATCCATACATGACTACTGGAAAAACCATAGCTTTGACTAGATGGACCTTTGTTGATAAAGTAATGTCTCTGCTTTTTAGTATGCTGTCTATGTTGGTCATAGCTTTTTTTCCAAGGAGCAAGCATCTTTTAATTTCTTGGCTGCAGTCACCATCTGCAGTGCTTTTGGAGCCCCCCAAAATAAAGTCTGTCACCAAAACCTTGTGTACACCAGGACCCAGGAGAAAGGAGCAGTGACCTCACAAGAAACTAATCCAGACATGGTAACTCTTAGAGCTTCTCAATGGGTGTGGCAGAGCCAGACTTGTTAACAATGCCCTGGGAAGTCCACTCTGCTAATGGGAGGGTCCCAGGGGAGAGCTGGCTAAAGATGAGCCTAGTAGAGAGGACACGGGGTAGTTAGGAAAGGTATTATAAGATTGTAAGCTTCCACAAACCCTAGGGAGAATGATAACGACAGTAGTCACACTTGTCTTTCTCCAGTGTCTAAGAAAATGACTGAAAATGTTTTTCATTAAATATAATGCTTGCTATAAGTTTTTGGTAGCTTGTTAACATGTTATTAAAGTTCTCTCTTATTTGTAGTTTTAACTTTTTAAAAATTTGGCTTGGTATTGAAATTCATTAAAATTTTTTTCTAACACACTGAGGTAAACACGTAATTAAAAAAAAAGTCTATTTTAAAGACAACTGTTTGTTCATGATACATTTCTAAAAAAATTGTTTGAGAGTTTTGCCTCTATTTTATTAATTGAAATTAATTCTAATCTTCTTATATGTCTTTACCTAATTTGGGGTATAAACTCATAGCCCTATGAAACGAATTGGGTTCTTTCTGTATTGTTTTTAGCTCTGTAACAGTTTATCTAAGATCAGGATTATTGGTTCCTTTGAAGTTTTGCACAGAACTACCTGAGCTTAGGGTTTTAGGGAGCAGAGGGAAAGGCTCTTAGGCATACAATGTTAATATCGTTAACATGTTGGTGCATTCGTTTTCTTTTTCTTCTTGCTTCAATATTGGCTTTTTATATTACTTCCCAAAACTGAATGTGGTTAATATATGTTTCAAAATTACTGGTATATAGTTATTCACGATATTCTTATATAGTTTAAAAGGTATCTGTTACATTTTTTTCTAATTCTGTTAATGTGTTTTTTTTCTTTTATGTTAGACTTTCCACTAAAATAGTTATTCCTGAAGCTTGTAGATGAAATAACCATAGAAACAAGTTTCTTCTTTTCTGGATGATCAGCCACAGGAAAATGGAATGTAGAAGATGCTGATAAAAATATGAAAGGATTAAAATCCAACTGAACTTGGGTAAGGCATTTACTTTAAATTTTAGAAATAAACTATAGATGGGGAAAATGAGTGATTTTTTTTCCCCCTAAAGATCATCTCCTTTCTCATAAAAGAAAACTCCAAAATGGAATGGAGCAGTTAATATAGACCCAAGCAGGTAAAATATCAGGAGGNTCTGCCTTTTCTCTTTCAGCCCTTGTATCTAGTTTTTAAAAATGTTTATGTTGGAAAAGATCTCCAGGACTGTATTGACCAACCCTCATTAGGTTACAATATGATAAGAAATACTATCAAATCTCAGAGGTTTCCAAAATCAAAGATGTAATTGCATCTACCCATTGGTAACAATTGGCTGTGAATGGATGCAGTCTTGCCTCCTTTCTTTTGGGATCCAGTGGAAGAAGCAGCTCCCATCTGAGAAATAATAGCCTTCTGATGGCATAGGGGAAAAGGCAATTGCAGAACCATGATGTAACTCTTCAGTTCAGTTCAGTCACTCAATCATGTCCAAGTATGCATCCCCATGGACTGCAGCACGCCAGACTTCCCTGTCCATCACCAACTCCTGGAGCCTTCTCAAGCTCATGTCCATCACTTTGGTGATGCCATCCAATCATCTCATCCTCTGTCGTCCCCTTCTCCTCCTGCCTTCAGTCTTTCCCAGCATCAGGGTGTTTTCCGATGAGTCGATATTTTGCATCAGGTGGCCGAAGTATTTCAGCTTTAGCATCAATCCTTCAAATAAATATTCAAGACTGATATCCTTTAGGATGGACTGGTTGGATCTCCTTGCAGTCCAAGGGACTCTCGAGAGTCTTCTCCAGCACCACAGTTCAAAAACATCAGTTCTTCGGCACTCAGCTTTCTTTACAGTCCAACTCTCCCATCCATACATGACTACTGGAAAAACCATAGCTTTGACTAGATGGACCTTTGTTGATAAAGTAATGTCTCTGCTTTTTAGTATGCTGTCTATGTTGGTCATAGCTTTTTTTCCAAGGAGCAAGCATCTTTTAATTTCATGGCTGCAGTCACCATCTGCAGTGCTTTTGGAGCCCCCCAAAATAAAGTCTGTCACCAAAACCTTGTGTACACCAGGACCCAGGAGAAAGGAGCAGTGACCTCACAAGAAACTAATCCAGACATGGTAACTCTTAGAGCTTCTCAATGGGTGTGGCAGAGCCAGACTTGTTAACAATGCCCTGGGAAGTCCACTCTGCTAATGGGAGGGTCCCAGGGGAGAGCTGGCTAAAGATGAGCCTCGTAGAGAGGACACGGGGTAGTTAGGAAAGGTATTATAAGATTGTAAGCTTCCACAAACCCTAGGGAGAATGATAACGACAGTAGTCACACTTGTCTTTCTCCAGTGTCTAAGAAAATGACTGAAAATGTTTTTCATTAAATATAATGCTTGCTATAAGTTTTTGGTAGCTTGTTAACATGTTATTGAAGTTCTCTCTTATTTGTAGTTTTAACTTTTTAAAAATTTGGCTTGGTATTGAAATTCATTAAAATTTTTTTCTAACACACTGAGGTAAACACGTAATTAAAAAAAAAGTCTTTTTTAAAGACAACTGTTTGTTCATGATACATTTCTAAAAAAATTGTTTGAGAGTTTTGCCTCTATTTTATTAATTGAAATTAATTCTAATCTTCTTATATGTCTTTACCTAATTTGGGGTATAAACTCATAGCCCTATGAAACGAATTGGGTTCTTTCTGTATTGTTTTTAGCTCTGTAACAGTTTATCTAAGATCAGGATTATTGGTTCCTTTGAAGTTTTGCACAGAACTACCTGAGCTTAGGGTTTTAGGGAGCAGAGGGAAAGGCTCTTAGGCATACAATGTTAATATCGTTAACATGTTGGTGCATTCGTTTTCTTTTTCTTCTTGCTTCAATATTGGCTTTTTATATTACTTCCCAAAACTGAATGTGGTTAATATATGTTTCAAAATTACTGGTATATAGTTATTCACGATATTCTTATATAGTTTAAAAGGTATCTATTACATTTTTTTCTAATTCTGTTAATGTGTTTTTTTTCTTTTATGTTAGACTTTCCACTAAAATAGTTATTCCTGAAGCTTGTAGATGAAATAACCATAGAAACAAGTTTCTTCTTTTCTGGATGATCAGCCACAGGAAAATGGAATGTAGAAGATGCTGATAAAAATATGAAAGGATTAAAATCCAACTGAACTTGGGTAAGGCATTTACTTTAAATTTTAGAAATAAACTATAGATGGGGAAAATGAGTGATTTTTTTTGCCCCTAAAGATCATCTCCTTTCTCATAAAAGAAAACTCCAAAATGGAATGGAGCAGTTAATATAGACCCAAGCAGGTAAAATATCAGGAGGAAAGAGAGTTCAACCCTGGCATATCAATTAAGACCTTGGAAACTAAAGGAGATCAGTTTTGAATTGAGCATAAAGTGTTTGACTAGATCAAAAGAATAACAGCTGAAAACTTCTGTTTATCAAATTTGAAGATGGTGTAATTCTGTTTTTTTTTCTTCCAGACAGAAAATGGTAAACCTTGAGAATGATTCATTTATTCCATCCAAATGAAAATATAGTTTAAAATAAGTGTGCACACGCACACACACGCACACACACACCAGAAAAACAAATACTTCTTTCTGCTTTCGAACTTTAACTTTCTAGTTCAAATAATCAGTATCCGGAGGAATTCTGCAAGTATGTTAGTCTGAAACTGCACGTACATTAGTGCTGCTTCAGGCCCATGAAATAATCATGGAAGAGGCAAGGGCTTCTCTTCCCCTTTCCATTCCTGCCGCCCTCCCCACCCACCTCTTCCTTATCTCCCTTCTCTTCCTTATTCTTTTTCTTCTTTTCCCTAATTTCTGTTTAATTTAATTATCTTATTCCCATACCACCTCCTTATTCTTACCTTTTAGACCTTTAGATACAGCACCCTAGTATGTTAGTAAACTAGACCTATTTTCAGTCATGACACTAAGAATGAAAGAATCCAGACCTTACATTTTGTAGATGAGAAGATATGCCCTGAGAGTTAAATGATGTGCTCAAGATTACAGAGTGGATGATGGAGTTAAAGTTACAGTTAAGATGTGTCCTCTAGCAGAGTGGTACACTCTCCATTATCATAGATTATGCCCAAACATAATGCTATGTTTATTTTTAAACTGATTTTTAAAAGCAACCATTTATGTCTATTGAATTTTACCTATAGCTTTAGTTAGATAGTGTATAATGTATGCAAAAGACATTCTTGTTCTTTTATTTATTTATTTTTAAACCTTAGTGATTCTACATGAAGAGGAGGGTCATAGTCTTTCTCTTATCAAACTGAACCTGGGCAAGGTTTCCTAGTTGTCACCTAGCGGGTCAGTGGTGAGACTAAACTGGAAACACGAATTCAGCTCCCAGATGGTCTGAGACTGAGTCACACCAGCATAGAAAGAATGACTAACGTCCCAACAGCTACGCTTCATCAGGTGTTGGAGCAAAATAACCTGTGTTAAAAATATTCCTCTATTTCATGTCTGCTGCGAACACATAGGTAGCATAAAAATAAACTGGAACAAATGAGCAAGCTAGACTTTACCTATGCATATAATGAATGTGTGATTTATTGGAAGCAGACAGCCTGGAAAAGTACTTGGGGAAAAGGCTTGGGCGACTGTTAACAGAGAAGAAAGTCATGCTAGGTTCGTCAAGGGGCCTGCCCTGTCCTCCCTGTGCCTCTCACGAGATGTGTCCCTGGGCCCTAAGTCACTTCCCCTCCCCGGGCTTCAGTTTTCTCCTGTGTAGAAGGAGGAGTTGAGACTCACTGCTCTTTAAATTCTCTTTACAGCAAGAGAATTTCAATGGCTCAAGGCCTCCAATCCTATCTAGTCTTGACCTTGTACTATTTCCTGGGAGTCTGTTTTCTGTCATTCTGTATCAGAGATCAGAGGCAGGACAGCAGAGTTCTTCAAAGCTCTGTTGAATTTTTTTCCCCTTTCTCTCTCTTTTTTCTTTCTCTTGATAGCCTTTCAGTAGATAGGCTATGTATGCCTTTTGTGTCTGGCGAACTTCTACTGAGCTTCTAAAACCCATCTTCAGAGTGACCTCTTGGACTTACCTCAATCCATTCCCACAGCAAATAACTGCTTTGCTATGTTTGCACAGTACTTACATCATGTTTCTATCAGAGTGCCCACTATATTGTATTGTAAATATTTGTTGCCAAGTGCTGATGTATCACATAACTCCCCTGCTCAAAATCCTTTAGGGATAGCTCATTAATTTCAAAATAAATTCCAAACTCAATCTGAAATCCAGAATCCTTTGTGGTATAAGCCCTGAGAATGTCTTTTCACATCTTGCCAGCCAAAACGCTTTCTTTCATAAAGCTGGAGTGTTGAAAAGGGCTACATCTCTAGCTCATTATTTCCCCAATGCCTTGAGTAATTACCCACCCCCGACTCTTTCCCACTGCAGATGTCACCACTCCTAAGAATCTTACCTGAGCCTGCCTGGCTTCCCAGGGGCCCTTCCCAGCGGCCCTCCCGTGGTGCTCCATGGATCATTACCACCCTACTGAGGCCCCTGCACTGGATTTGTTTTTCCCCCACTAGACCATGACTTCAGAAGTTCTGGATCTTCTATCTGTATATCCCCAACACCCAGCTGATTGCCAGGGACTTTCTAGGTGCTCAGTAAATCCTGTTGAGTTTAATAAATTAAGAACAGCCATGGCCAATGGTGATTCTGATAGACATTGCATGAATATTAAACTCTGATTTATAAACCTATAACAAGATAGCAGAAAAGATAACCTGTAGGGCAGGAGATTTTCATGGAACAGACATTCCAAAAACTGTGATTATGGTCATTACTATTGCTATTGTTTAATTCTTCCTAGTTTTGGAGGGTGAAACCCAACCTGAACACACTGCTGTGCAGTTTGACTTGGGGCAGAGGTCTTCCCAGGGATTCGGCCCAGATATCCCTCCCAAACAAAGCTGCAGCCACTCGGCACCTTGGCTTTACCGTGTTATTTGTCTATTTAGGGCATTTATTTGCTGTCACTGAGCTGTGCTCTCTCAACTCTGATTTTGTATTTGACCTCAGCAGCTGTAATATAGTATTTTGAGGTGGTGTACACTTGTTTTAAAACAGCACTTCATTCTGCAGGTTACAAAACTAACAGAGACCCTTAAAATACCGCAAAGATAGTGAGGACAAAAAGCAGACACCTCCACAGCTGTAGTCAGAAGTCATGTCCCTCCTCGTTTCTGGTGACTCTCCCTCTTAATTCCTGGCAGCCCTGCATTCATAGAGCTCTGGTCGCCAGCACCAAATGGTAATTTATCATCTTTCTTGGCAGGCTTCCTGCTTCATCCTGCACCTGCCTTCTTGAAAGAAAACAAGACATCAGATACTTACTCAAATAATGGAATAGCTGATCAACTGGGTTTCCACACAATAGTGAGTTATCCATGATAAAAGAACAACTTTTTTTCATGTGTTATATGTGACATATGCATCCTTTCTCTTAAGATTTATGAACCCATGACTTTGAGTATTGTTAATATAATCAAACCTTTTACAGCCTCACTCTGAAGCTTAAACTTACTATCAATTGGCTGCTAGAGGGGAGTCAATCAATTTCATAAATGCTTAAACACCTGCACTTTCTTTGGATCAGGGGGTAAAAATCAATACCAAGTCCTGATTTTTTTCCAAGTATAATGCAACCAAATCTTGCTTACAAATTCAGGAGGACTTGTAATTCAGACAGCCGCACTTAAAAGACATTGTGAGCCTAATCCTGAGTGGTGGTGTTGTTGCTGCTGCTGTTGTTCTTAACCACTGCTTTAAAAAAAAAAAAATTCCTGAATCCTAATGAAAGAGCAAGACTCAGGAAAAAATAAGTGAAACGGGTACTGCTACTACCATTTAGAATTAAGTTCCCTGTTTGTATGTGTGTGTATATGTCCTATAACAAACATTTATTACTATGTGCCTATTAAGTAAATGTGATACCACTCCATAAAATATGCAAGACAGACAGATATGAGACAGAGGCCCAGGCTTCAGGATACTTTAATCTAGAAATGGATGAAGACACTTAAACAATTTCCTCTAATTGTTATATAAAACAGAATAATCTAATTGCTGAGTATCCGGGAAAAGAAAAGTATAAAAAGCAAAGGAAAGGAAAGAAAATGGATAAAAAAGAAAATAAAAGGAAAGGATTGTTTGTAATGCTTGTTGCTACTAGCTAGGCTAGAAGCTCCATTTCTGTGATCACATTTAATTTTTGTAATGTGTGGTGAAAACACAGAGGGAAGTATAAATATTCTTGCTGCTGCTGCTAAGTCGCTTCAGTTACGTCCGACTCTGTGCAACCCCATAGACGGCAGCCCACCAGGCTCCCCCGTCCCTGGGATTCTCCAGGCAAGAACACTGAAGTGGGTTGCCATTTCCTTCTCCAATAAATATTCTTAAAGGCTATTAATTTCTTTTTGTTGCCTATTTCTCCTTTTTTTTTTTATTTTAAAAAAGATATTTCAAAATGCAGAAAAGCAGAGTCTCCTAGAGGAAGAACTGTTTATTCATCAGAAAGTATTAATTAAAATTCACCTTTTTTCCCTTTTGCTTTGTGTTTTATTTAAATAGTATAAATAGAATCTTGCAGATAAATTTGAAGTCACCTCCTTTCCCTTTTCCTATCCCACTTCTCACCCTTCCTGGCTCTCTAGAGGTAACCCCTCCTGGAATTAATGTTTCCAGTTCAGTTTGCATATTTCTAAGTTGACCCCACTTGCTTACTCCTTGTAGTTGTCATCTGTGAAGTAATGTTATTAAATTAGCTATTTTTCCTACCCCATTAGGCTTTTTTTGAGCATTGAATAAAATCCCGATGTGAAAGTGTCTTGTAAGGCTGTATGTTACTACTGAAACATTATTTATTGTTATTGTTGGAAATAATTCTAATTCTTTTCTTAAACAACTGCTCATGTCCAACTCTTTGTGACCCCAAGGACTATAGAGTCCATGTAATTCTCCAGGCCAGAATACTGGAGTGGGGAGCCTTTCCGTTCTCCAGGGGATCTTCCCAACCCAGGGATCAAACCAGGTCTCCCACATTGCAGGCAGATTCTTTATCAGCTAAGCCACAAGAGAAGCCCCAAACAACTGCAGTACCCTTTATACGCTTAAGAGTCTGCATAAATTCACACACATACATATATTGCAGCTATCTTTTTATTCCTCAGTAAATTAATCCACCTACAATGTGGGAGACCTGGGTTCGATCCCTGGGTTGGGAAGATCCCCTGGAGAAGGGAACTTCAGTATTCTGGCCAGGAGAATTCCATGGGATCAAAAAGAGTTGGACATGGCTGAACAACTTTCACTTCACCTTTACCCATGTGAATGTGCATTGTTAGAGTCGTGCCTGGCCCACACTGGGTACTAGATCAATTTGTTGTTCATAGAATGCCTGGCATCTCTGTTTCCATGAGATGCTTGGCATTGAGCAGGTGGAGAGGTAGCTTGAGGATAATGTCTATTTTCATTTCTATTGACCCCTCACTAGCTGGCACAGTGTTGGTGAATTGACTGGAACCAGATGTCCTTCCTTCTTGGAAGGGATGATGTCTTATTGGAGCCTGGAAAGTTATCCAGTGAAGCATGGATGAACTGGAGAATAACAAGAGAAAAAGCTAGTGATGCTGAAAGCAACTACCCCTGCCTTCTCCTCTTCTTTTTGCCAGCTTCTTCCTAGATATGAATTTAGAATTGTCCCTTGTTAGCTTATATCTGTTTCATAATCATATTTTCTTTGTGGTCAAGTTGCAAAGCAAAATTGCTGCCAGGGGTTAGGAGACTCATTGTTTGGCCTTCCTTGGAATTTTCCCCAGATACCCTAGAAGGTGATTTTTCCTCTTTTTATACTTGGTACGCTGTTTGATAGTGTGACACCTGGTGACTGGAGTTTTCTAGCTCTCCACCTGCTCACAAAATATGGTATTTCTTTGATCTAAAAATACTCTTCTTGTAAGATGTAGAAGAGAAAAAAAAAAAAAAACAAACTAAAAAGTTTAAATAGTCAAATTAAGCAAGCAGCATTCAAGATTAACCTGGGCTCCATCTGACGGCTGCTTTTGTTCCCCCCTCCCCCAGATCCAGAGAAGAAGAGGNCAAAAAAAACTCTTCTTGAAAAAAAAATTAAAAAAAAAAAAAAAAAAAAACAAACTAAAAAGTTTAAATAGTCAAATTAAGCAAGCAGCATTCAAGATTAACCTGGGCTCCATCTGACGGCTGCTTTTGTTCCCCCCTCCCCCAGATCCAGAGAAGAAGAGGAAGAGAGAGCCCCTACTTTTGCACATGCTTATCTTGACTGAATTGACAGTCCCTTGCTTTTTCCTTTGTTATTTCTTTGAATTTCTTCAGAATTTAAAAACCACAAAGGGATACAAACATAACTACTTTAACCACGGAGAGAAAAATATCTTGCTGACCAGACTAGATAACCAAATAGAAATTAGCCATGCTGACTCCTCTGGTAACACAGAGCGTACACATGCTCCTGAATGGCGGTCCTCGGCTGGACAGTCCAGGGGTGGGCCAGCTGGCTAATGACATAAAGATCCAGACATAAATATGGCCAGTCCTGCAGATTTTGTTCCGTGGCATTTCCTCCTCCTATTTTGGATATCTAGTTTTTAGGACTCTGGTCTCCTTTCTATATAAAAATATATTCTTCTATGTTGTTATCATGATTTGACATTGTTTTAGAAGTATTTTATTTATTTATTCACTTGGCTGCCTCAAGTCTTAGTTATGGCACACGGGATCTTTGTAGCTTCACGCGGGGTCTTCTGCTGTGGTGCAGACTCTTTAGTTGGGGCAGTTGGGCTCAGTCGTTATGACACGTGGGCTTAATTGCTCCATAAGCAACACAGGATCTTAGTTTTCTGACCACAGATCAAACCTGTGTCCCCTGCTTTGCAAGACAGAGCCTTAACCACTGAACCACCAGGGAAGTCCCCATGATTTGACCTGAAAGAGATCTCTTCAAGAATGCACTTGTTATATGCTTTTAGAAACTTATTATAGAAGTTCATTAAAAAGAAGACACAGTGTCTGTGTTCAACGAGTGTAAACACTATTGTAGAGAATGCTGGTAAATTTGTCTGGGCAAAGATCTTATCCTTTGCTTGCAAGGTTGGTAGGTTTCCTGGTAAAAGGGGTCTTTTGTCAAAAGCCAGTGAGAAGGAGAGTTGTTTAAGATGAGCATCAAAGTTGGCCTTGATCAACAGACCTCCCAAAGCAAGAGGTTCAGGATGGTGATAAATAGAATTGTTGCACAGCATGAGTCCCATAAAAGTCAAAATGAATAAATAAACTAGCCTAAGAAATTTCCAGACAGTGATGGTGGGCAGTGTGTATGGACTGTCTTTTCTCTGCTAGCTCCTGCTCTCTCCCCTGCCTTGTCCCCATGTGAGTCTCAGTCCCTTAGAAGCAATACTTGCTGATGTCATTATGTTCAGTGTCTTGACAGTGTCATATGTAAAATAATACCAGTAAAACTAGTTCCCTTTCCTACTCCATAGGATGCTTTTTCATTTGAAGTATAGTTGATTTACAGTTGAAGTATAGTTGATTTATATTCTCTGCTAGCTCCTGCTCTCTCCCCTGCCTTGTCCCCATGTGAGTCTCAGTCCCTTAGAAGCAATACTTGCTGATGTCATTATGTTCAGTGTCTTGACAGTGTCATATGTAAAATAATACCAGTAAAACTAGTTCCCTTTCCTACTCCATAGGATGCTTTTTCATTTGAAGTATAGTTGATTTACAGTTGAAGTATAGTTGATTTATAGTTATTCGTGTTAATTTCTGCTGTACAGCAAAGTAATTCAGTTACACAAACATATATATATATATATATATGTATTTTTTAAATACTCTCTTCTATTGTGGTTTATCACAGGATATTGAAATGCAGTTCACCGTGTTATAGAGTAGGATCTTGTTGTTATTTGTTATACACACACACACACACACACACACACACACATATATATAATAATTTGACTCTGCTAATCCTAAACTCCTACTCCACCCTCCCCCTTGGGAACCACAAATCTGTTCTCTATGCCAGTCAATCCGTTTCTGTTTTGTTGATCAGTTCATTTGTGCCTTGTTTTAGATCCACATGTAAGTGATATCATATGGTATTTGTCTTGCTCTTTCTGATTTACTTCATTTGATATGATAATCTCTAGTTCCATCCATGTTGCCACAAAGGCTTTTGGTTTTCACTTAGTCACTCAGTTGTATCTGTCTCTTTGCGATCCTATGGACTATAGCCTGCCAGGCTCCTCTGTCCATGAGATTTTCCAGGCAAGAATACTAGAGTGCGTAGCCATTCCCTTTTCCAGGGGGATCTTCCTCACCAAGGACTGAACCTCGGTCTGCTACATTTCAGGCAGGGAGATTATTTCCTTCTTTTTTTATGTGGTTGAGTAGTATCCAGTATGTGTGTGTGTGTGCCGTTATCTTTATCCGTCCGTCTGTCAATGGACATTTAAGCTATTTCTGCATCTTGGCTATAGTGAATAGTGCTGCTATGAACACAGAGGTGCATGTATCTTTTGAATTATAGTTTTCTCTGGATGTATGCCCATGAGTGGGACTGCTGGATCATATGGTAATTCTATTTTTAGTTATTTGAGAAACATCCATACTGTTCTCTATAGTGGCTGTACCAACCTACATTCCCACCAACAGTGTAAGAGGGTTCCATTTTCTCCTTTTCTCTACACCGTCCCATGGAGTTTTCTTGAACCTCAAATAAGATATTGGCTGTGAAACTACTTTGTTAACTAAAACTGTCTATTGAAATAATATTTATTGTTTTATTCTATAATTCTAAGTCTATTAGAATAGAACAGAATGAAATGGAATCAAAATATAGAGAGCATTTACCTGCTATTTTGGTAGAAGATAAACAGGGCAAGGACATTATCTGTGCTGTTTATGGCTGCGTCCCTAGCACCTAGCACAGTGTCTGGAACACAGAAGGAACTAGATAATTATGTGCTGAAGGAAACCAAATGTTTCCAAAAATGAGTGAAAAAATGTTGCTTGGGGCCATTTGCATAGGTATATATGGAGCTATAAAGATAAATAAGGAGAAACTGTAAGAGATAAAAGTAACCATCCAATCAAATGAAAGCCCCATATGATCAGAGAGTGCTTTAGCTTCAGACTTTGATTTTGGAGTTATAAAGAAACATAATTCTTTTTGCTTTTAAGTCCACTCATTTTCTATTTTTCTATGGGTTAGACCCTACAAATCCCTGACTTTAAGTAAACCAGTCAAATCAAAAAAAATCAAGTCACATGCTAAATTGTAGAGTGTTGAATGGGAAATGTCAGGCTACAGAAATTTGTAGGCTAAACTAATTTGAAGTATATGGAATAGCATTCGAAACCATTATTCAGTCAGCTAGTAGATGCATCAGAGGGCCTGCTGTGTGCCTGGACAGTGCCGGGGACCGTGGCTGCCACGGTCTGTAGGGCCTTCCCTTTGTCCATCCCGGATGGTTGGCTCATTTCCTTCCTTCATCTTTTGTGACACAGTAGTCAAATGGGTAGTCTGCTCTGAATGAAACCTCTCTCTTTTCTAACCATTTCAGCATCATCTATGGGAACATTTAGTTCATTTCACAAAGGACACCAGTCGCAGAGTTCCTTTTACAGCCACAGGGCTGCAGCACAACTGTGACTTAAAGCCAGGTGAACCTTTTAAGTGTGGGCTTACTCTAGGCATGGCAACCCACTCCAGTATTTTTGCCTGGAAAATTCCATGGACAGAGGAGCCTGGCAGGCTACAGTCCATGGGGTTGCAAAGAGCTGGACATGACTGAGCCACTAACGCTTTACTCTAGGTATACGATTTAGAAGCATCGTCACTCTCAGATTTGAAGCTAACAGTGCAGAACGTTAAATAAATATATTTCCACAATAGGATATGTTTTGATGGCACGAGCTTCACGGGAAGTGTTTTTTATAGAGAAGGGAGGACAGCATTTTGCAAGACATATAACCCACCCCAGGCCAGGTGGTAAAGGATGGGAAAGAAACTCCTGTTCTTCTCTAATGAGAAATGGCCCCAGGAGACTGGTTTCAGTTCAAAAGCAAAGTGTGGGAGATATTCAAGGAAGAGATTGGCAATGTAGAATACTGACCAGGCAGTGCTCCCCAGGCTGTACTAGAACGGTTTGGAGTCACAAAGGAGTGTGAGAAATGAGATCAGACTAGAGGACAGACAGACATACAGGAATCAGAGTCCGGGTTATATGGGATGTCCTGGGATCATATATAGTTATGAAGGGGCATGATGGGGTTCGCCTTATGATCCCAAATGCAGGTTAGGTAAGGTTGAGAGTGTGTGGCAGGGAAGGAGAGGGACTCCTGGCTAGAAATGTGACCAAGCTACCAAGGGTTATTATCCTTTAGGAACTTTTCTTGCTCTGTGGGTGCCCTTCAGGTTCAGTCCAGAAAGAAAGGATAACTATGACAAATGAAAAGAGCTCATTAAAAAGTTTAAAATAAAGAGGTATTATGGCTTCATTTAAACAACTTTTCCTCCCCTGTGGATGTCAGTTCAGCTTGGCCACTTGCTGGCTCTACCTTGACTTAAAGGTGTTCTTTTTACAGTAACATTCGTTTTCACTCCCCTTAGTATACCTGCATACAAGTTTGTTTTGTAAAAATGGATACACAGAAAAAGTAAAAGAAGAAAATTAAAAATCACTGATTTCTTACTCTGAAGTAACCATAGTTATGAGTCTGCTTTCTTCAGACTAGAATGGATTGCTGCACACATCTAATTTCACTTTACTAAACTGTGCTTTCTTACCTTTTCAAAACCTAACATTATACTAAGTAAGTTCTGTTATGTAACTGCACCTCATTTCAAACTGTATAATATTCTGCCATATAGGTGTCACATAATTTACGGTTAGGCATTTTGATAAAAAGCCTGCCATAGAGTCTTATATCTGAATATTTGTGTGTACCTCTGATGATTTCCCCAGGATAAATTCCTAAAAACTAGAATTACTGAAACAAAAGGTACAAATACTCTTACAATTCTTGACTGTGGTTATAAGCATTCTTCAGTTCAGTTCAGTCGCTCAGTTGTGTCTGACTCTTTGTGACCCCATGAATCGGAGCACGCCAGGGCTCCCTGTCCATCACCAACACCTGGAGTTCACTTAAACTCCTGTCCATTGAGTCGGTGATGCCATCCAGCCATCTCATTCTCTGTCGTCCCCTTCTCCTCCTGCCCCCAATATAAATGTTGTCAGTAGAAACAAATAATTTGTGGATAAGCTTTTTTTTCTTTTTCCCTTTCTTATTTATAACATTTGTATCATTATATAACTAGATTCTGGGACTAAGATGAATACTTTATCATTAAGTAGTTTGAGTTCTTGGAGGAAAAAATGGCTGTCTCTAGAGGTTAAGTTGTAGTTCATTATCCTATAAAAATCAAGTGTTTTTGATTGGCACATATGTATCTGATTTTTCATTTGAAAGTATGAACATCATAATTTCCCCCACCTGATCATGTTTTTCCTAGCATATATATTTTAAAGTAGCTCTTAAAACTTGCAATGTGTGACATAATTATTTTAATCTTCATAAAAAATGATGTGCTAAAAATAAAAGTATTGGTGTAGCCTTGGTGTTAGAACTAAAAATACCGCATATTTGTTTTGTGAGTGGAATATGTACTCAAATGACACAATAGTAGTATTAAATAAGTGTGTAATAGTAATTCTACAAAGGGCACATTTAAAAAACCTCTTGGTTATTAACCCAGTGCAAGTAAATTTAAAATTCTGTAGATTCCCTCATTAAATTATAACAGTATGGAAAATTCTTCCTATACATGTTAGAAGGAACAAAAGCTAGTATTAGTAAATATTATACCTCTCCTTAGAGAAAAAGATATTATTATTATACTTTCCTAGCATATGTATTCATAAATATAAATACAAGGAGAATTTCATTTAGCATCTCCAACAACCATTGCAGTATCTGGAAAAGAGTGCTTAATTTTTACCAAAGTGATTAACTAGAAAATGAAAAATATAGGTCAATATCAGTCTTTTCTCCTCAGATATTTTCATTATGTAATAATGACACTAGAACACATGTAACTGGCAATGATTGAGTCTTTTTTTTTCAAAGTTAGAATCGAGGTTCTACCAGATAACCCATTTCAAAAGCAAAATTTGGTTAAAGTTTGGAAAAGAGATAAAGAAAATTGGAGAGAAACTTGCTCTTTCAAGAAGAATGGCAAATACTTGCTTAGATGCCCTTTTGGAATCAGTCATATTAATGATGCTGGCAAAGATAGAAAAGAGTTAATAAAATTACTTACATATATGTGTGTGTGTGTTGGCAAAGTAATGTCTCTGCTTTTGAATATGCTATCTAGGTTGGTCATAACTTTCCTTCCAAGGAGTAAGCGTCTTTTAATTTCATGGCTGCAGTCACCATCTGCAGTGATTTTGGAGCCCCCAAAAATAAAGTCTGACACTGTTTCCACTAATATAGGTTTATTTCTCTTCTATTAGAGTCACTGTGTCAAGAGGAACCAGTAACCATTTCCAGGTACCATGAATGTCATATTGTGATGAATTTCTAATCTATAAACATATTAGAAAATTTGAAAAGTAACTTCTGACAGAGGAAAGTCCTGAAACCAAAGTCAAAATCAGTTTAGCTCAGTTCAGTCGCTCAGTCGTGTCCCACTCTTTGGGACCCCATGAATCGCAGCTAGCCAGGCCTCCCTGTTCATCACCATCTCCCGGAGTTCACTCAGACTCACGTCCATCAAGTCCGTGATGCCATCTAGTTAAGACTATGGTTTTTCCAGTGGTCATGTATGGATGTGAGAGTCAGACTATAAAGAAAGCTGAGTGGAGAAGAATTGACTCTTTTGAACTGTGGTGTTGGAGAAGACTCTTGAGAGTCCCTTGGACTGCAAGGAGATCCAACCAGTTCATCCTAAAGGAGATCAGTCCTGGGTTTTCATTGGAAGGACTGATATTGAAGCTGAAACTCCAATACTTTAGCCACCTGTTGCAAAGAGCTGACTCATTTTAAAAGACCCTGATGCTAGGAAAGATTGAAGGCAGGAGGAGAAGGGGATGACAGAGGACAAGATGGTTGGATGGCATCACCGACTCAATGGACATGGGTTTGTGTGGACTCCCGGAGTTGGTGATGGACAGGGAGGCTGCGGTTCATGGGGTCACAACAAGTTGGACATGACTGAACAACTAAACTGAACTTACTGAATTTACTAGCTGAAATGAAGTTTGGGTTGTAACTTGAATTACTGACTACTACTTTAGTCAGTTCCTCGAAAGAATTAAAAACAGGATTCTAAATATTTTGACAGTGTCTTGAGAAGGATATTTAGAGGTAGGAACTTCTGTAACCTAAAAAGTGTCAGGAATTCTAAATATCTTCTCCCTAGAGATTCACTTTAACAGTGCTTCCTATCCACTTTTATAATATTCTTCTGTCTTAATCTTTATACACATTTCACAAACTTTCTGTTTTGTTGTCTTATTTCTGCCAAGTACTTTTTTTCTGAAGATTACTTTATGGCTTTATGATAAATTTTCANGTCAGCAATTCTAAATATCTTCTCCCTAGAGATTCACTTTAACAGTGCTTCCTATCCACTTTTATAATATCCTTCTGTCTTAATCTTTATACACATTTCACAAACTTTCTGTTTTGTTGTCTTATTCCTGCCAAGTACTTTTTTTCTGAAGATTATTTTATGGCTTTATGATAAATTTTCTGGTATGTTTATATATGCATGTACTGGACAACCGACTCAGAACAATAAAAGTGGACTATTTTACTGTTCACCTTTCATCATGCATCTGCCATGTACTCGGGACTCTCATCCTGCTTTTGGACTATTCTGAGATTCTCAAATGGTAAATTTCATGTATACTGTCCATATATACCAAGCTCAAATAAAACATTTTAAATTTATAACTAAAGCACATTTATCTCAATTGAATTTATCTAACTCTTTAAGGAAATAACCATCTGTTTTGGTGTTCAGTCACTCAGTTATGTCCAACTCTTTGCAACTGCATAAACTGCAGCATGCCAGATTTCCCTGTCCTTCACTATTTTCCCAGAGTTTTATCAAACTCATATCTGTTGAGCCGATGATGCCATCCAACTATCTCATTATTTGTGGCCTCCTTCTCCTCTTGCCCTCTGTCTTGCCCAGCATCAGGGTCTTTTCCATTGAGTTGGCTCTTCACATCAGGTGACCAAAGTATTGGAGTTTCAGCATCAGCCCTTCCAGTGAAAGGCTTCCAAAGCCCTTCAGGGTTGATTTCCTTTAGGATTGACTGGTTTGATCTCCTTGCTGTCCAAGGGACTCTCAAGAGTCTTCTCCAGCACCACAGTTTGAAAGCATCAATTATCCGATGCCTCCTTTATGGTCCAGCTCTCACATCTGTACATGACTACTGGAAAAATCATATTTTTGACTATACAGACTTAGTTGGCAAAGTGATATCTCTGCTTTTCAAATCATTGTCTAGGTTTGTCACAACTTTTCTTCTAAGGAACAAACATGGTTTAATTTCATGGCAGCAGTGACCTCTGCAGTGATTTGGGAGCCAAAGAAAATAAAATCTGTCACTCTTTCCACTTTTGTCCCCATCTACTTGCTATGAAGTGATGGGACCAAATGCCATTATCTTAATTTTTTAATGTTGGGTTTTAAGCCAGCTTTTTCACTCTCCTCTTTCACCTTCATCAAGAGGCTCTTTACTTCCTCTTTGTTCTCTGCCATTAGGGAGGTATCATCTGCATATCTGAGGTTATTGATATTTCTTCCACAGTCTTGATTCCAGCTTGTGATTCATCCAAACTGGAATTCATCAGTAGTTCATATGATGTATTCTACATGTAAATTAAATAAGCAGGGTGACAATACACAGCCTTGACGTATTCCTTTCCCAATTTTCAACCACTTTGTTGTTTCTTGTCCAGTTCTAACTGTTGCTTCTTGATCTGTATGCAGATTTCTCAGGAAGAAGATAAGGTGGTCTGGTATTCCCATTTCTTGAAGAATTTTCCACATTTTGTTTTGATCCACACAGTCAAAAGCTTTAGTGCAGTCAATGAAGCAGAAGTAGATTTTTTTCTAGAATTCTCTTGGCTTTCCTGTGATTCAGTGTGCGTTGGCAATTTGATATCTTGTTCCTCTGTCTTTTCTAAATTCAGCTTGTGCATCTGCAAGTTCTTGGTTCACGTACTATTGAACCCTAAGTTGAAGGATTTTGAGCATCACCTTTCTAGTATGTGAAAGGAGTGCAGTTATGTGGTAGTTTGAACATTGTTTGGCATTGCCCTTCTTTGGGATTAGAATGAAAACTGACCTTTACCAATCCTGTGGTCACCACTGAGTTTTCCAAATTTTCCAACATATTGAGTGCAGCAACAGCATTATTTTTTAGGATTTGAAATATGATCAGTACTAAATTGTGAGAAAATGAATTGTAACCTACCCCCAGCATATCATCATTGTAAATGATAAGTTTATTTGCTCATAATAAATAGTTCCTGTCTCTTATACACATCTTCACAGTTCACGTATTGCTGAAGCCTGGCTTGGAGAATTTTGAGCATTACTCTGCTAGCGTGTGAGGATGAGTGCAATTGTGCTGTAGTTTGAGCATTCTTTGGCATTGCCTTTCTTTGAGATTGGAATGAAAACTGACCTTTTCCATAAAAAAAAACCTCTAAGAGTTAGTCCCATGTCATTAACATGTTGATGAGGACAGAGTATCAAGGAGGGTTAATGGAATTTGTTTCAGGGGAAAAAAATACATATTAGCAGATTGCAGCAATTATAATAGACTCTCTTGCTTGTCGCTATTTGCTAAAAGAGAGAGACTTCTTTTACTAAAGGGATCCAAGATGACTTGTGTGATTTCTGAATGATCTACCTTCTATTCTCATTGTGGAACGTTTCAGGAAAACAAAGATTCAGTATGACTCACATATGCTGTGCCGGAGAATCGAGCTTTCTCTGTCATCACTGTCATTGTTTCCATAGTTGTTTTCCTTCTTCTCTTCCTCCTCTTTCATTTTCTCTTTCTCTGATTCCTCTCCCTTATTTATCTACCCACCTATCTATATCTATGTCATCTATCTAACCATCCACCCACCCATGACAATGTTCCTAAACTTCTAATAGAATATGAAGTGAAAACCATAGATCCAAGGAATAATAACTAATATGCATGTTTAGAGTCCAAAGGTAGAATAACACAGCTTCCCTTGATTGGTATGCAAATTTATACCCTACTGAAAAGTTGCTCTAATAGCACTTGAGAATACTACTTAGGTAACCTACAATGAAATGCACTCCATGTGGCAGCCTGGGCTACGCGTTATGTGGTCTCTCTTATAAATGCTTATTGAGTACTGAGCATTGTCCTTATAGTGGCCTGTAAGATTCTCCTAGAGAAATCGGTTTCACAAAATTCTAGAATGTATGCATGTTATACAGACTATTCTTTTCCTCACGCATTCCCAAACACACATTGTGTATTCATAATTCATACAGTATAATGAAAGTCTGATTAGTTTTATGGAAGTTTGTTTACTTTGACTTAGCCTGCTAATGCTTAAACTTTTCTTTTGGGCCATATAACCTTTCTTGAGTTAACTAGTTCTGGCAGAGACACAGTTAGGGGGAAAAAAGAGAGAAGAAAAGCATGAGAGGGTGATGATCAGGATGCTAAAGTCAAAGTCATGTGTCTACCTGATGCTTGAAATTATCACACCAAGGCATTACCCAGCCTGTTCTTGAATACTTCTACAACCTTAAGAGGCAGCCTGTTTCACCTTTGGACAGCTTGATCACAAAATTCCTCTCTGCTAAATTGAAATATAAGTTCTCCCGTGGCAGATTCATGTCCATGTATGCCAAAACCAATAGAGTACTGTAAAGTAAAATAAAGTAAAATGTCCATAAGGGTGGTGTCATCAGCATATCTGAGGTTATCGATATTTCTCCTGGCAATCTTGATTCTAGCTTCTGTTTCTTCCATTCCAGCATTTCTCATGATGTACTCTGCAAAATATCTAGCTGCTATTTTCCACTGTGGCAGCAACCAGCTATTTTCCCTTAGGCCTAACACTACTTCTAGAGACTCTTGAAAAATTCCCTCATTGTCTCTGAAATCAGTGTGTTGAACTAGTAACCCTCAAAGTTCCTTCTAGCTACCAAATTCTAAGAGCTTATTTTTTTCATAATTCTGTAAAAAAGCTGTTTCAAGAGAAATAGAGTAATAATGTGTTTCTGGCAGATATTCAGTAAATATTTGTTGAATGAGAGGGAAAATGAAAGTTACGAACTTTGATATAGAAAGTAGTTAAATTTTTAAAAGTTTAATTAAACAAATTTTGTTCTACTCAAAGAATAAATTACTGCCTGTCTTCTCTGGGTAATAATCTTAAATTTTTTGGAAGACAAAAAATACAAATAAGATTTTCAGAACTTTTACATGAATCAGTTATGAATTTTGGTGGGAGAATTTTTAAAATAAATAGGAATTACTATAACATTTACCCTTAAGGTGATTGTAATCTCATAGAGATAGTTTGTGGGCCCAGGTGACATAGCTCAAATAAAATGGTTAAGAAAAGTTTAAAAGTGTAAACGATACCACTAAGAAATTGTATAAGAAAGTGTTATGCTAATCCCAAGTGCAACCCTTAAATTTCTTGAAGACAAATATCAGAAGAAATCATATTATGTTTTTAGGAAAACTACCCTCACTTTTGTTAAGGTAGGAGAGTTCAGGAGAACACTAAGACAAGTATGAAAACGACCTGAGTTTGACAGCATTACTGAGACCGAAGATATGCCTTCAAATTCACCATTTAAGTAAGGTGGCAAAACTCACCTTAACTTCTTGGAAATGGTTTTTGGAAAAGCCATGCCAAAGCAGATATGCATTTGGGGTAGTTTGCCTGATAGTTTCATATTTTGGCAAAGCACTAAAGATCTCTGTGTCCACATTTAGTGAGAACCATGTGATATCCAGCAAACTAATCTCTTAGATCTTGTTATTTGGGCACTTGTTCTTCAATATTATTATTGTTAAGTTTTAATTTGCTTGGTCACCTTGTACTCTCCTCCACTGGTTAGCATATCCTCATTTTCCCAAAGAGCACTTGAGTTTAAATCCATTTACTTAAGACAATTTTTAATGCCCGTGACTTAGAAAGTTCATTCAAAAGCCAAAAAAGCAGAACTAACATACAAAGCTCGGTGTATCTGGTTGCCTGGGCAAGCTGACTTGCCTTGCATATGTGAAGATATCAAATTCCTAACCAGTTAATTAAAAGAGCTTCTTCATGTGTCAGTGTAAGACCTGGTCGATAAATGGGGCATTAAGAGTTGACTCTTGTTTCAGGAAACAGCATCCTCTCCAAGTTTCTCACACTTTAAAAAATTTGTTTTTTAAAAGTGCCTACTAGTCACCTGTGCATTTCTTGGCAACAGGCTAAATAGTCTATTAAAAAATAAAGTTGACCTAGTTCTATAAAGCTATTTTGGGGAGAGATAACTGGTTGGTTTTAATTAATTCAGATTATATAACTTTCCCTTTATTCTGATTTTAATATTGGAAATATACACTTTTAATTTCAAACAGAGCAATAACAATATTTCATAGAAAGACTGTGGAAGAGTCATCAAGAGATCAAGTGCTGCAGCTCAATAGACATAAATGTAAGTCCATGCTTCATTACTTCCTAGCTAATTGACCTTGACCTTGGGTAAATTACTAATCCCTTGTACCCTCAAATGGGCCAAGCATAAAATGAGGGTGATACACTGTCCTTGTAAGGTTGTTTGCAGGATGAACTCCTATAATTCAGATAATATGTTGAGTAAGAGTGTCGGATTATGATAAAGGCTCTAACAGATAATTATATCTGGCTTTGAGACAGAGGGATATCTGAAAATTTTTGAAGTGCTTTTGTGAATATTATTGCATTGTATCCTCAAATGAGTTAAGATGGGTGAAGTCACTAGCCACTGACAAAAGACAACACTACAATTGACTTCTACCTTCCATGCCAAAATTTTTTCACTCTACCTTAATGGAAAATCTTAAAAAAAAAAAAAAAAAAGCCTATACTATTTGGACTGAACATTCTAAAATTTAAATTTATTTATAACAAAGTTATGACTCCAGGAGAACTGTAAGGTCTTATTGAGTTAAAGATCTCTGACTCAGGAAGATTGATCCCCTGGAGAAAAGAATGGCTACTCACTCCACTACTCTTGCTTGGAAAATTCTATGGACAGAGGAGCCTGGCGAGGTACAGTCCATGGGGTCGAAAAGAGTTGGACATGACTGAACTGCTAACACTTTCACTTTCAAGGTCTTATGATAGTGAAATCTGAGCCCTGACATAATGCTGGATTCCAGACTCTAAAACAAAATCAAATAAGTCAATCATGACTCAGGATTCAAATTCCCATTTATGTGTTTCTGTTTTTGGATTCTTTGACCTATTCAATTGGTCTGTTTGTCTATTATGCTACCCAAACCACCACTATCTTAATTACTACAATTTTGATTTAGGAATTACAATGTCTAGGAGGTTGAGGACACTAGCTTGTTTATCAAAACTGCTTGGCCATTTAATTTCTCATGTGAATTTTAGGATCAACTTTTTGTAGGGTTTGAATTGAAATTATGTCAAATTTATTGATTAATTTGAGGGGATGATATTTTTATGATGTTGAATCATGTCATCTATGAGCATAGTATATCTCTTCTTTTATTTCAATCACTTTTTGAGTCTTGCAATAAAGTTAGGAAAGGCCCAGTATGATGTTTCAATATGTAGTTTCAAATCCTTTTTTTTTTTTTAATTTAAGAAAGTTTTCTATTTTGCTTCTTTGCTTTGGTTCTATTCTTCAGGAACTCCTAGTATCTATACAGATATACAGTAGATAATCTTTGCTCATCTTTGTATTTGTCGCTTTGTCTTGAAACTTTAAAAAAAAAGTCTTTCTTCCCACTGATTTTAAAAAATTCCCTTTTCACCTTCTATCCTTTAGCTCATTAGCTGTATGTTTTTTCCAAACTGTATCTTTCTATTCTTGTCTTCATTTCTTAGAGGATATTTTATTTCTAGTTCTTTGCCGAGTTCTAGCACTTAGATTCTCAGCTTGAACAATTCTGATATATGTTCTTTTTTCATATTCAATGCCCTCTTCTTAATGTCTTTTAAAATTAAAATTAATGTCTTCACTAATTTTTAAATAGTAAGTTGCATTTTGTGGACATACCTCTCTGGCATGCTTTCATCATCTCTGAAAATGTTACTATGCTCCATATTATCTCATTTCTTATTATAACATATGGGATTTGAACTTGATACTTCTCTGTCATTCAGTTTTTATGTGAACTTAGTTTTCCTGACCCTTTCTATTAAGACAGAATTTAGGAAAGCTCTTCTAATGTTACAAGGCTCCTCTTTTTTTGTTATTTTTATGTAATGTTTAAAACTATGGTCTCTTGTTTCCCAAGATTTCCTTTCTCCATTTGGGAGGAAATATGCTCTTTTTTAACGTTAATTTTCTATAATTGCTCAATCTTATTCAACTTCTAGTAATTTCTGCAGAGTATGGTTCCTTAACTGGAAAGCGACCCATTTACATTTTGAGACTTCTTAAGGATTGTTGTTCATTCGCTAAACTGTGTCCAACTCTTTTCGACCCTATGGACCGCAGCACGCCAGACTTTCCTGTCCATCACTGTCTCCCGGAGTTTGTTCNATTTTCTATAATTGCTCAATTTTATTCAACTTCTAGTAATTTCTGCAGAGTATGGTTCCTTAACTGGAAAGTGACCCATTTACATTTTGAGACTTCTTAAGGATTGTTGTTCATTCGCTAAACTGTGTCCAACTCTTTTCGACCCTATGGACCGCAGCACGCCAGACTTTCCTGTCCATCACTGTCTCCCGGAGTTTGTTCAAACTCTTGTCCATTGAGTTAGTGATTCCATCCAACCATCTTACCCTCTGGCATCCCTTTCTCCTCCTGCCTTCAATCTTTCCCAGCATCGGAATCTTTTCCAGTGAGTCAGCCCTTTATATTAGGTTGCCAAAGTATTGGAACTTCAGCTCCAACATCAGTCCTTCCAATGAATATTCAGGGACTCTGAATATTTGATGTCCAAGGGACTCTGAAGAGTCTTCTTCAGTACCACAGTTTGAAAGCATCAATTCTTCTACACTCAATCTTCTTTATAAGGGTTAAGCTGCTTCAGCTCTTTCAGTCCCTTACTTCATGCTCCTTGAGCTCACTTGGTGTTAGAGAGAGAATCCATTCTCAGTTTCATCTGGTTTCTCAAATTGACCCACTGTGCTCCCCAGCAAATGACTATTAGCTGTTTGGGATTCTGTTCATCATTAAATACAACCATATTTGCTTCCCTCCACTTTCTCTTACAAAAGTGCCGATACTATGGGATTCTTATGGCTGTTGCCTAGTTTTTGGGTAAATTTCAATTTATCTTTGGTTTTGCTATTTAATTTGTTATGTTTGCTTTAATGTGGAGATTAAATAAGATTAATTGGCATTGAAACATGTATAATATCATATAAGAAACGAATTGCCAGTCTAGGTTTGATGCAGGATACAGGATGCTTGGGGCTGGTGCACTGGGATGACCCAGAGAGATGGTACGGGGAGGGAGGGAGGAGTGGGGTTCAGGATTGGGAACACGTGTACAACTGTGGCAGATTCATGTTGATGTATGGCAAAGCCAATACAGCATTGTAAAGTAAAATAAAAAAATAATTAAAAATAAATGAATAAATAAGATTGAAAACCACACTGTCACTATTATCTGCCTAGAATCTCTAGATTGGACTTTAAAAGCAAAAGTGATAGCAGCAACTAATTCAGTAATTTTTTAATAGTAGGTATACCCAAAAATATTTATTGGGTTTCCTAGATGGCTTTAGTGGAAAGAGCCCTCCTGCCAATGCAGAGATGCAAGAGACACAGGTTCCATCCCTGAGTTGGGGACATCCCCTGAAGGAGGCCATGGCAAACCACTCCAGTATTCTTGCCTGGGAATCCCATTAACAGAGGAGCCTGGTGTGTTATACTTCATAGAGTTGCAAAGAGTCAGACATGACTGAAGCGACTTACACGCAGGCACACAAGATATATTTCTAAGGAAATTTTTAACATAAAGGAATAGGAAAAGATTCACCATGTGGTTAAAAATCAAAATGTGACTGATATAAGGCTATTTAAATTAAATAGCCCTTAAGACAAAAAGCATTATTAGCAAAAAGAAAGACACATTGTTACATAGAAATAATTCATCAGGAATATATAGTCAGAAATTTGTATTCTTTTAAGAAAATAATCCTCAAATTATATAGAGAAAAACTGAATAAACTACATGGAAAAATTGACCAATATGTAATTTAAATGGTAATTTGTAACATAGTACTCCCATATACAAAACAATGATTAAAGTTGATCCAATAAAAAAGATATTTAGAATCATGCATAAGACAATTACAAAATACTTTTTTTCGAAGATATATATATGGAAATTTCCAAAATATGAGTCTGTTGAAAGTCACAAATGAAAACTCAGTAATTGAATTGAAATTACACTGACCACATTCTTCAATCACAAAGCAAAATAATTAGATAAAAAGATTATCTCTGTCCCCATATCTACATGCTTGAAAACTTTAAACACTCATAATGTGTTCTGAAACAAAGAGGAAATCTAATGAAAGTTTAAAATATTTAGAACTTGAGAAGTGAAAGTTACTCAATTGTGTCCAACTTTTTGTAACTCCATGGACTATACAGTCCATGGGATTCTCCAGGCAAGAATACTGGAGCGGGTAGCCATTCCCTTCTCCAGGGTATCTTCCTGACCCAGGGATCAAACCCAGTTCTCCTGTGTTGCAGGCAGTTTCTTTGCTGCAACTTTTAAAGATTCTATTTTGTACCTTGTATAAGTAATGTGGGCTTCCCTGGTGGCTCAGTGGTAAAGAATCCACCTGCAACTCAGGAGTCACAGGAGACGTTGGTTCAGTCCCTGGGTGGAGAAGATCCCCTGGAGGAGGGCATGGCCACCCACTCCAGTATTCTTGCCTAGAGAATCCCATGGACAGAGGGGCCTGGTGGGCTACAGTCCATTGGGTTGCAAAGAGTCAGACACAACTGAAGTGACTTAGCAAACACGCACACCTACAATAATGTAGAAAAATCTATGGCAGTTTTCTGAGACTCTTTGATGCTTTACTTCCCTCAAGGCTGTGTTCCTCTTGCACAAAGGTATCCTTCCATGAATTTACTTCTTCTGCTATCAGGAAAACAAATATTGCATGCATAACATATGACAGCTTTTAGAAAAGCAGTTCAGTCAAACACAACATGGAACAATCCAGTCTCTTGTTAATAATAAGTTTTTCTCTAAAGAAGTCTTGGTTCTGCAAATGCATTCACAAGTTAATTCCCATAAATCAGTTCTAATAAGATGGATGAAACTGGAACCGATTATACAGAGTGAAGTAAGCCGGAAAGAAAAACACCAATACAGTATACTAACACATATATATGGAATTTAGAAAGATGGTAATGAAGACCCTGTATGCAGGACAGCAAAAGAAACACAGATGCATAGGGCGGACTTTTGGACTCTGAGGGAGAGGGAGAGGGAGAGGGAGAGGGAGTGGGAGAGGGAGAGGGAGGGATGATTTGGGAGAATAGCACTGAAATATGTATACTATCATGTAAGAAATGAATTGCCAGTCTATGTTCAATGCAGGATGCAGGATGCTTGGGGCTGGTGTATGGGGATGATCTGGAGGGAAGATGTGGGGT